>VBVQ01000509.1:0-55938 GCA_011636635.1 Tetramorium simillimum
TCTCTCTCTCTCTCTCTCTCTCTCTCTCTCTCTCTCTCTCTCTTATTTACTCACTCACTCTCTCGCCTTTTCTGCTGTACGTATCGTATACCGTTACAACTGGTTACCCATCTTCGCAACTTTCTGCCTTTTTACAGCACGTTAAGAATGGTCACTCTCAATTCGTCGTCGCTCGGAATTACGATCACGAGAGTATTTTTCATTGGAAAGAAGGAACATTATCATAAATTCATGTCGCAATTTCTTTTCATTTATTTATTACGACGTCGTCAATTTCAATCTTTTAATGCTGATTTATGCGTGCTGCTAACGAAACTTTTAAATTTAGATGCACATTAGACGAAAATACCCGACGTCCAATATACTTGCGATCATTGAAAGAAAGTTAATTTATCAGAAAAATCCGTAGATCGTCATTCCAACGTGAATTTTTATCGAATGCTTTAATGGTTTCTATGTCATTCTACTCTACTACTACTTAATTTATTATTATTAAAATAGAAATATGTGTTACGGTATATGCGCACCGACATTTGTCAAAGAGGCTGTGGAAAGTAGCGAATGAAAGCGTTACAAGCGCAGCTTGACGGAAAGAAGAGAGTGATAGAGTAGTTTATGGCTAAGTAATAGCGATTTATTGCGCCCTTCACCCCCGATGTAAATTGACCTGCGTACATAGAGATATTCGCTTTATCGCCGCCACAGCATTTCCGCTTGTAATTTAAACGGCGGTCCTCAAAGCAGCACAGTACTGAAGGCGAGAAACAAATATCGAGATCAACCAAGCGATACGTCATACATATACCACAGGACATAACAGTACTTTGCTCATAGCTTACGTCGTCGTGAGCCAACTAAATATGCGGCTAACAATGGACAGGTTATGCATGTGGAACGGATGAAGTTTCGACCAACCGGCACGCAAGATCGGAATAAACTAGGAAATAGTTGATATCCCACGATTGCGAAAACAATCGTAAAACTGCAAAAATATCAATCTTTAAAATTGGAAATCTATAATATTTTTAATGATGCAGTATTAATCAATGTTTATGCACACATTCTCATTTCTTTTAACATGTAACATTAATTTTTTAGGTACTTAATATATTGACCAGAAAGTCATTTATTATTTAGATTTTAAATAATAATATATTGTCACTATTAGTAAAAAAAATCAATTTTAATAAATTATATAAAAAAAACACAATTAGATTAAAATTCTTCAAACAAAACTGAAGAAAAAGAGAAAGAGAAGTTTTTGAAATAAAGCATAAAAGACAGACCAAAATAGCCAAGTTTCACAAACAAATAAAATATGAGATAATTTATATTAGCTGTTTAAAATTGATATTTAAAATTAAAGTTTTATGACAAGATACTTTTTCGAGAAAAAGTTCTCCACGCTACTACTACATGCTCCTTCAAAGTTTGCAACCGCGTGATTTTAACACCATATAAATTTGCAGCGACAACTATTACGCGAATAACGTGTAACAATTCAAGTCTACATATCTCGATCGTGATAACGCACACTTTGTGGAACGTGCACTTCATGCTTAAATCTCCGGGTTTACAAATTTCAACGGTTACTCTTCGCAGGAAGTCTTTCGACGGATTTCGATCTACGTGTCAGATTAAGTCTGCCCAAGCTAAAAGAATCCCTGATAAACACTTGATATTTCACATCTATTCTTGAAATTTAATAAAAAAGAAATATTAAACAAACACTTCCGCCGCGTTATATGCAGAAGGAATTTTATATAAAATAAATAAATATTATTAAAAGAGATTACCGATAAATAAAACTTCTTTTCGACATTGTATAACACGACGTTATTTTCTGTGAAGCAAGTACAATGGAGATCTTTATCGTTTGTATTAATAATTTTTGGTGGCCATGACAAAAGCATATGCTTTTGAAGAGAAATTTATATTCAGCGAGCACGCGAATATATCTGTGCTATCTCGTACTGTACGTATTGTACGTGTACGTAGATATAATCACGAAATCGTAAATATCATGAGGAATGTTTCGAGTCGTGTCGAATCACTGAATATCTCTCTTACACAATTTATAATGTCATACATTTGAAATTATGACCTCTCAATATAACAATCACATACTTTTACTTTATGCACGATGCTTTTATAAACATCTGTCATAAAATTTTAATTTTAGAAAAAAATTAATAGACTTAACTAATAAGAAAATCAAGTATTGCAAGTTGAGAAATGAAATGAGAGAAAAATACTTAAAAGCTAGAAAAAAATATAAATACAAAAATACCATAGATTGCATCAACTGTAAGATACTATACCGAGATCTCGTATCTACGTATGCAACTGATAGCGTTTATCTTTGTCCATCGGGGAATAAATCGTCGTTGAGAGTAATCATTTTCATGTAACCGTTATTACAATCACGCAGATCTTACGCGCATATACAAACCGAAATGAATGGCTTCCAATTTTAGAGATTCATTTTGCTATTTTTTAATCAAACTCTTCGGCATCTTAAGCCAAGCTTAAGGCCAGATTTTCCCTAAAGACCGTAGCAGCCGTGCGGTATTGATATTTTATTTGACTCTAATTAAGAGACCACCAGTGGATATTCTCTCAACAATATTAATTAAAGCGCGGTAAAGAGAGCTTTTTGTTTTGCATTTAATTATCAATTATCCATTCACGAAGAAAAAAGCCTCGCAGTGAAAATTATTCCCCATGAGAGAGAAAAAGTCGGTCTCTCGGACTGTAGTGGAAACCTGATTACGCGTAAAAATATATACGAACAATAAACCGAGAACTAGCTCGGCCACTACTGGAATGTTAATTCGTATGACCCTCTTTACTTGTTTACGTCGGAGAAGAAGTTTTCGTAATGAAGTTTTGCAATAAACAAAGTAAAAAGATGTTAATGGTAAACATTCCGCTACGATGCAACGCAACGTATAGAGTTCATAATCTCGTTTTAAAAATACGCATGTTCTGTTCTTATCTTCTGACGTATCAAACGTTTCGTTTCGCATTTCCATATATATATAATTGATGAATATAATATTTATCCCCTTTAACGTGATACAATCGTTTTCACAGTATACAATAGCTGGACGGCGCAGAAAAAATATTACGCGAAACGTGTACGCGGCGATAATGTTCGTGACTCGATTGACGATAATTAATGGTTTTTCCATTTCACGTGACTCCGGCGTAGGAGTTATCTCCGCACGCTAATCGCCAAGAGTAACCAGCCGTCCGATTTCATTAGAAGGCGAAATTCCATTCTGAGCTATTAAATCCGCATCGATTCCTCGGTCGAGCGATAGATATTGGCTGTCCGGCCAATCCGCCGCGGCGAGATCTCATCAACGAGACAGAACAGATAAAGAGAGGAACGAAAAGTCGCCACCGACACATCGATATCGGTTGTGTAATAGCGCGCGTTAATTGCCATCAATCCAATCGAGGAATTCGGAATTTCTCCACGATCGTAACCACTGTTAATTAAGTATCGCGTGCGTGTGTCGATCGAGTCACGAATGCCACAGGGTTACTAAGTTGGAAAAAAAGTTGCTGCGTGTTACATAAAGACATAAGTTTTCGAGTACAAAGTTTAAAGATCGCACAAAGTGACAGCGTTAATCAAGTTCTGTCAACCTGACACTGTCAAATGCAACAATATATTATTAATTATCTCTATACTTTCCTAAATGTGCGCTGCAGCATACTTTTTACGTGAGTAAATTAATAAAAATTTATCGGATTCGATATCAATAAAATCTCGAGTGTAGATAGTAAAATATTTTCCAATTAAAAAATGTTAAATAATGAAAAATATGCATGAAAAGAAGAGTATTTGCAAAGTATCAGGAATTTGATAGCAAGAGAAGATATTCGCACAAGCCAGAAGGAAGCCCGAGGTACCGTAAGACATCTCGAAATCGTTTCACCGGATCAAAATTTAAGGTACGTCCCAACTGCGTCTCAAGCTCTCTCACCCCAGGAAATTATTTCTCGAAGGCACTTACGAAGGCGCTCACGAAGAAGTAATCGGACTCTGAAAATACCAAGTTGCACGCCGATAATGGCCGGTCACGAGCGAGCATGGCCCAAGGGTCTCTTTAGTCAAGAACAAGAACGTACGTACACGCGTAATAAGATCGATTTCTTTTGTTAATCGTATTTTCTATCGTGCGGTACGATTGTATATTCTCGCATTTGCCCACTGAAATTAGATCCTACGCGATATACGAATGAGATATCCGTAGGTCTGGAAATATCTCCTTGAGAGACGAATGAAAATCGCCTCTTTTCCTCCTAACTTTACCGCCGAGATGCAAAGTCTCACGATTTACGTAATTTTTACAAGTTTTCAGCCAGCGAATAAAACACTATAATGTCGATTAACGTCAAACTAGCGTCGATTTCTTTCTCTCTAGCTATCCGTGGTTACCGAAAGCAGCCTACCGAGAGAGGACCGTACTACGGCCAACCGGTAAAGAAATATTGCGTCGCGTATGCATACATTATTTGCGGTTACGCGGGAGAAACGGAGAGAGAGAGAGCCCGTGTGAAAGGAGGGAAGCGAGACGGGGAGAATAAACCGATACAGAGATACCGCATCCATGCGAAAGCCGACAGGCCAACAACTCTCGGAGGGGGCCTTCTTCTCTCGTAGGGGTGCTGGAGGAAGAGATGGCTGGAATGCACCGAGAACAGGTCGCAAGGCTGCCGACATTCCGAAATTTCGCAACGGCGCGAGGACCGGGGATAAACAGCCGTGTATCGGCGAACGCTGAACGCGCACGAGCAAATTTAATCCGCCAATTTTACTCCGAAATATGCAAAATAATAATTCATAGTGAAATTAAACTAGAGTTTAGACAGACTAACGCTTGAACTTTCATTTAATGGTATATGTTAAAATTACACAAATTTGCAGTCAAATAGAAAAATTTCAAACTTTTAATCTTGCCTCAAAATATGTTAAATAAGTATTATTATTGATTTAATATAACAATAAAATTAACGTAAATAATATTTTCCCGTTTTTAATTCAATCATATTGTAAGATTATCAATATAGATCTGTGAAATTAACATCCCTCTCCCCTCAAAATGCAAAAAAAATTTGTCCATAAATCGATTTTTTATGAATAAATAATGGATATATAATTAAAAATAAAACGTACTTGGAGGTTTTCAAGATGAAATTTGTTCAATTTTTATTTATTTTTAATTTTTTCACAAGGTGGACAAAAAATAATTATTTATGACCAAATTGTGGCCAATCAAATGCCATATAAATTTTATAAAAATTCGCATTTTGGGATGCAAACTTCACAAACCTCATCAACATGAAATTTGTTTGTTTGAATAAACGTAAGAACGAAAAAAGATTCGAACATTATATTGTACAGATATACCAAAAACGTAATTTTGAGCAAACGATAATCCCTTGCATCATTATAACTTTAGTTAAAAGATAGCACAATTAACTTTGACAATTAATGAAGCATTAAAACGAACGGTAAAGTAGCGACCGGGTATAAAAAAGCGATTTCACATACGGAAAAAAGTCTGTACTTACGAAGTGACAACGATTCCGCTATTATCTCCTTTTATCCTTGGTAACATATAGCGCGAATTGATTTTTAACGTTCTTATTACATTTCCTTTTCTCTCTCTCTCTCTCTCCCATGATTTTTTCACGAGCTCGTTCACTGATCTCTGAAGATCCAACCGTAAATAAAAATTATACAAGACGAAAAAAGCAGAACTATAAAGATTCCTTTCTCGTTCCGATGTACGCTCGCATCGGAAGATGTATTTGTATTTCTCGATCGTGACGCAGCGATACCTCGCACTCTCGAATTAAAGAAGCAAGACCATCTTTTAAGTATTTTTATTTTAATCGACCGAGCTAGATCAAATATTTATGCCTCAACCAAGTGTGTAATATATCACGCATGTTAATATACTTTCGTTTCTACATTATACAATGCAATCATTATAAATCCTTTATGCAATATATTTTAATAAATTTTATGTTTATGTTAAAATGTATCAATATTACATTAAAATAGATATATCTCAAAAAAGGTATAAAAAGATAATAAGGATGAAAAATATAACTTTGCCAAATTCGGATCTCGATGTCGTAGACACGCGTAAAATTAATTTTTAGATATAAATGTAATAATAATAATAATAATAAGGTCCAATTGCGAGTTTACATACAATCGCCTACACGTTCTAAAATTATACTTAATTCATTATTAGCTTTACTCATATGTGGTTAAAGAGATAGCTAATTCTTTTATACATGTACGGACTAAATTCACGTGCAGCGACGTTAAGGCAAGCCGGTCCCAAAATTTTCTTTTGCTCTCAAGCAATTTCTTTTAACACGCCAGATTTTATAATACGCTTACTTAAGACGTGCCCTTAAATTGCCGCGTAATTGTCGCTCGTTATATGCGTATGATTAACCGTCATAAAAAACGCGGGTTTTACGAAGTAAACGCGAGATCGAAAGCGGTCTAAATATTAAATTGCTGCGAAAAAAAGGGACGTGCAATGCGGCAAATAACCGCGCGCAGCAGCGCCGCATGATTCTCGGCATAATCGTCAAACGGTAATCGCCACATTATACATGCAAATTCACGTGAAATTTTGCAATTGTCATTTCGCCTGAAATCTCTATCTCATCGTATTTATCTTCAATGCCCCGGAACGTTCATTTCTGCTCCGAGACTTCACGCACGATACCGCGCGATAGATTACGTAATAATTCGAGCCGCGACGGCCGTCGGCTCGCGGCACCGTAACGTCCATCGAATAAACCACTCATTTTTACGTACATCGATCTAGAAAGGTGCAGCGCGACAGCTTAGATAAAGTTAATGAACCGCGACTGTTGCGATACAAACGAGCCGGAAGATCAGATGTCGTTTTGAAGGACAGGCGAACGAAACGTGCGTGCGTCGCGCGCGCGTTCGCCGAGCGATTTGTGAACGACGGCCGCGACAGATCTTACATAACGTCGACGTCCTGACAGGCGGCAGGACCTCCGTTCCTTCTCTCCGCTCCGTCCTCGATCTCGGGGAAGGAATTCGAGGGTGAGCGAGAAGGAGAGGCCGAGTCAGGCGCTCAGGGGAAAAGAGAGAGAGGCGAGAACACGGAGATCACATCGGAAGAGCGATATGGAGAGGAACAGAGAAGCATTTATCTTAGAACGCAAGTTCGCTAACGTAAAGGGGACCGAGGAGCACATATATTATAGCGGAGCGTATAACGTATATATCGACAAGGCATACATATTAATTAATTTGGGATTAATATCTCGTATCTCATGTATGCAGTCAATCAGAATCATTTCAAGATAAATCTTGACAAAAAATTGTAAGTAAAAATTGAAATCTGTACTGAGAGAAAAATACAGTTACTTTTGGCCTCAATCACAATTTTCGAATATTTCTAACGATAATTATGGTTAACATAATGATAGTTAAGTTAATCATATTTTGTGTTAGAAATATTCGAAAATTATGGTTGAGGCCAAAAGTAACTATGTATATTTTTCGCTCAGAGTGTATTTCAATTAAATTCCTAATTTATACAATAATAATTGATTCTATTAAATTCTGTTGTAAAAGTCAGAGAACCACAGAATACCTTTAATAAAGGATTAAAAAAAATTCTTTTTCGATTCGAAAAGCGCTTATCGACGCTAATAATAAAATGTAAATTTCGAGCATTCCTTCTCAAAGTGCGGAATTTCGTTCTCGAGTTTATTCGTCGAACGCGACGAATCTTTCGGTTCGACATGGTCAACGGTCGTAATTACGTGTATACATAGTTATGTAAGAGCGAGAAAAAGAGACCGAAAGGGAGACCGGCGGGAGCGAACGAGAGGGAGCCGAAACGTGCGAGGAGGAGGGTGAATGGAGAAACGGAGATGAAAAGAGTCCATCAAGCAAAACTCACCCTGTTGCATTCCAGAGCCTCCGCGCTGTGCTCCTCCTTCTGCTTGAAGCAGCTGCTGCACTTGCTCTTGTTGAATATGTTGGGCGCGAACTTCCTGCACTCGGCGCCGGTGCCGCGGACGCCGCCCGCCGTGCCACCCGACATCGCGACACGTGCGAATTAACCGCGTACGCAGCCGAGGCGCGGCATCGCCCCTCTCGCCACCTCCTCGCCTTCCGTTCCTCGCGAGAGAGCCGGGCACCGCGGTTCCGTTTCCTCGAGCGGCGAGCGGGAACCGCTATTTCCAGGAAGTGTTTACTCCCGCGAGTGTCACTTTCACCCTGTGTCCGGAATCGCACACCCGCACGCGGACGAACAAGCACTGGCGCGATCTCGCGCACCGCGAACGTTGCCGCACCACTCCGACGGAAGCTCCTTTACGGGATCGCGGACGGGGCCCCCCGAGGTCGTTGACGCGCGCGCCGGTGATGCTCCGAGAAAGGGAGAGAGAGAGAGAGAGAGGAAGAGATTCGCCAGCTGTTCGCCGGCGAGAATGTCACCCGCGTCGGATCGCTCCGCGGATCACCCAGCACTCGGTCGCACACTCCGAATATCACTCGAATAATTCCACAGTCCGGGGGAAAATTGCAACGTCGACAGTTCCGAGGAAGAATCCTTCTCACTCGCGGAAGCGGGTTGCAGTCCGTCAGCCCGGGTACTCCAACTCGGGATTGTCGTCCCGGTAACGTCTCTCCGCCGTTACGTTGTTACGTGTTTACGATCTCGCGCCTCCTCCGCGAGTCACACGGCAGCCGCAGCGCAGCGCAGCGCAGCCGCGTATATGCACACCCGCGCGTACAACACACCTCTCGCCGACTGTCAGTGCGATCCGGTCGAAACACTCGCCTCGCCCCCACCTCGGCGGCGCGCGACTCACACCACTACTCACCGCGCGCACCTCTCGCGCACGTATCCCCCGTTCGATCGACGCGGCGCGGCCGTGCCGCCGCGACCTCGCCTCTCCGTCACCGCTCCCGCGGAGCACGTGGATTTACGTGTGCCGTCACTCCGGATCCGCTCGCGCCGACCGATCCGATCGTCACGCGGGTCAAGCGCTGCCGACTGCCGTCGGGGATTCGAAAACATGTCACTCGCCCCGCGCAGCCGCGGGGCGCACGTGTGCCGACGTTTCGCGGCGGCGGTCCCGCGCGATCAACGGGGATCCCTCGAGCGCACTTCGGAGCGCTCGAGATATATCGCCGCCCGCGCTTCGTCGCTCGCGCCCGCGAACGCGATCGTGTCACCGCGATCCGCGGCCGAGCGATTACGCGAGTGTCAATTACGACGGCGGCCGCGCAATCTCCTAATCTCGGTGTGGAAACTCGCAACGCGCGCACGCGCGCGCGCGCGCTCACACGCGGCGCCGATACACTCGCGACGCGACGCGACCACGACGCACGACACGACGGGCGCGAAATCTCACGACGACACGGCGCGTCGCGCTGCCCGTGACAGTACGCTCCGCGCGCGAACGTCCATCCGCGATCACGCACCGTTTAATTCTGTCCGCGCGCTCCCGGCCAGCGCTCCGCCGACTCTCGCCCGGCCGACCGCGTAACACCCTGTGCGCCGCGTCACTACGCGCGCCCGCGAGAATCTAGTCCCCCCGCCGAGCGCGCGCCGCCGCGCCGGGGCTACCCGAGCTCGCCCGAACGTCGCCGCCGCTGGCGCGGCTCCTTCGGCTCGAGATTCTCGCGGCGTTTCGGGATTCCTGGAATCAAGCAAAATACACAGAAAATGAATTACCGCCGCTCGTTTTCAGCCTCTCGACATTATTCCGCCTCTTCCTCTACGTAGACACGCGCGTTTCGTCTTACGCTCGATGCGCGGAATGCGTAAGAAACGCGAACGAGACAAACGGATTGGTTACGTGCGGCTTCGTACGGACTTTCCGCGCGCTCCGCTTTTTTCCCGTTTCTTTCGAAAGGCCCGTGGATATCTCGATACTGCATGCGAAAGGGAATCCAAGGAAACAGACTTACGCGCATCTTCGCTGAGACTAGCTCGCGCGAATCCTCGAAGGAGATTCGGAAACTGACGTAGCGGAAAGATCGTAACGCGCACTCGACGCTCGACGGCGGACGGGTCACTCTGTCAGTCTGTCCGTGCGTCTGAAAATTCAAATATGGCGTAACGAGACAAGATGCAATTTGGCGCGAGGTGGCGCATGCAATCAATCAGCTTTTTTAGAAAATAATAATGTCGGAATATTCGGGTCGCTAATAATTCTGCCACGATTTACATCATTTAAAAACATGAAATGCGCCTACATTTAAATTAACATTGTCAAACGAAATTATAATGTAACTTACGGTTTGCACAAAAATAATAACAAAAATTGTGCGGATTAATTGACTCAAATTCCAAGTTAACCCAACCGAATTTATTTATTTATACAATTCTCTTTTCTGTTTCTGTACGCGCATCAAAAATTAAATTACAATTTCAGAAGAGACACGAAAAATATTAATTTAGAAATAATTTGGACGATTTAATTAAAAACTTGTGAGTCAAATTGGTTTAACCTGAAAATAGATCTTACTGAAATCTGTTTTATAAAAGAGTAGTTCGATTAAAAATTATCGTTTATATACGTTTTACAATACAAGATGTGTGATACAAGATACGAGAGATATTTATCTTTATCTCACGTTGATTAATATTGTCGTTTAATAATGCCACAAATTACGCGCTTATTTGCCAAGTGTCTCATAAATTGTTTTACGCTAAATGTATTATTACCATTTACATGTATTCTCCGAGCGATGAAATATCTTACGTCGATTTCGTAATTTAACCGACTCGAATACATTAAGTACGTAATAAAACGATATGTATAATTTATCGGATATAATTACTCAACGCGGAGCAGAGAGACGAAATATACCTACGAGCGCTCGTAATGGCGGCGCGGCGAATCGACCAACTTTCCCGTCGCAATTCAAATCTCGCAATTAACGCCGATTACTACAAACCAATTATCGTTCGCGCCTTAATACCGATTACATTCGAGATATCACAACTCTGCCTAATCGTTGCTCGTTCCGCGGCCTCCGGTTGAATGGTTGCCTTTTCGGAATTCGTCCGTGACCGGAAACGAAGGGGGCGCGGAAACGTTTCAAACGGCCACCGCCGCGTCCAACAGAGGGCTTGAAATCCCCCGTGTACTACCACCGGGGTCACGCGAGCGACGTCAGCGCGCGCCGCGCGCGCGGGCGCCCGCCGTCAGCTGATTTTTGCGTCCGGTTCGGCGAGTCATGCTTTTTCTTCCGGTCCGATGCAGACCGCCGTTTCAGTATCTGCGGGATCGACGGTGAAGATGGTAGATGAAGCTGGTGACAGGTTCGTAGACGCGGACCCGTTCCGCGCGCCCTGCCCCCGCGGCCGGTCCCCGGCGCGTCGCGCGCGCGAGGAAGCGTCGCCGGGGCGCGTCCTCGGCGACGCGATGCCCCGTCGCCATTGCCGAGCATGCAGGGACTTAACCTCCAAAGCGCGCCCGCGGTGTGCGCGGCGAGTCGACGATCTGATCGATCCCCCGGGCCTCGCGCGACCCCGGACGCTCCGGACGACCGTCGAATTCACGATCCCGCGACGACGGCCGACGCGCGAGGCGAACGGGTGATTTTTAGTCGCGACTCCGTCTCGCCCGCACGCTCCCTCGAGAGCGGCTCGCGACGGGCTCCTGTCACTTTCACTCTCGCTCCTTCTCGAGTCTTTGACGGTCACGCGCGTCTCCTCTCGTCGTCGTGACATTTAATCGCTGTCGCGTCGCAACGTCGTACGCCGGGCACGCTGCGTCGGCTTTAATCTCGCCGGGAAGACGTAGGTACGCGACCAAAACAAATCCTCCGCCGATTGTAATCAATGTCTTACATAACACGCGAGAGAGAGAGAGAAATTTCGGAGATGAGGATTTTTAGCGTTGTTCGCTGTTATGTTAGCACGCGCAAGACGATAATCGGACTCTAAAGTAACCCTGTTGTAAGAATAGAATTCAACATTTTTTACGTGGAAAAGATCTTGCACTTATAGATGTAACCTTGGCACTCTGATACAAATTACACGAATATTGCAAGTGCAATTACGTTGCCGAGTATGATATTGGATCCCATATGAAATTCTGCATCATGTTGTAAAAGTATTAATTCGTACATTTATTTCCTCTTCTCCTAGGGATGAATCCTCCAATGTTGCCATTATCAGGGAAGTGTACGACAGTGAAAATGCCCACGAGACATTTGAATATGAGTTAGAGAGAGCGCTAGAGTCGGAATGCAGTTTAATTGTTATCGAACCGTCGAAACTAGGTGATGAAACCTCCAGATGGATTGCGGTAGGAAATTGTCTTCACAAGACTGCTGCGTTGTCGGGTCTTGCTGCGATCGTCACAGGTATGCCTCATTTATATGTAAAAACGTCTCCTAAACATGTAATTGTATGTTATATTAATCTTAATAAACTGCACAATGAGTGTAATGAAATTCCACTTTATCGTTGCTCGAAATTATATAAAATATGCTTATTTTATTTTACAATATTTTTCAGGCGTAGTCTGGGGTGATCGGCCGTACATCTGTGGTCCACTAGGTTTTACATCGGTGATAACCTGCGGATTATATACAGTCTCTTGGCAGTTTGATCCCTGTTGCCAATATCAAGTAGAGACCGATACCAGCAAATTACCACACGTTGAGCTATTGGCTGTTCTAGGTCCGTCGTCTCCGACGTTTCTCGTAAGGAAAGATGATAAGAGGAGACGAATTCTTCACACAACTATTACATTAGCAGCCTTCGGCATTACTGCCTGGAGAGTGTACCAGGCGTTCAAGTGAAAATAATTATTACCGGCACCGGTTTTGACTTAAGCCAAAATGAAATAATAAGGTAGGCCACATGATGTCGAGTTTCATAGTAGTAGGCCTATGGAATTCCTTGACTGAAAGGAACGTGCGAACTTGTTTATTCTCATGTCGTATTATATTATGACGCAAAGTATTCTCTCATTTTGACAATTGATTTATAACACTTTTTGATACTACCTCGTAGGTGAATGCTGCTTATGTGATGACTATACCACATAAATACAAGCAAAGAGCCAGATTTTATCCAAGCTTTCACATTGGCATGTAATTTAAGATCGTTATTCTTTGTAATCTTGACAAAATTTTGAAAAATAACTATTGCAAAGCTGGAAAGACCATATACGTGCAGTCTCTAATGAAGAAAAAAAGAAATATTGACATAAGTGTTCTTAGAATGATTAAATTTACAATGGTACATATGGATTTAGCATGTATTTTTAGACTGTAAATAAAATAGGTAGAGAGAGAATACAATACGTATGATATGTCAAAGGGTATATTGCCTAGATTTTCTCACCCAACAGAATAATCTGTGTTGATAGTATGATATCAGAAAGATATGTGACCATAAAAACTCAATGTAATTTTAGATTTTATTTTATTAATCGTAAATATATAGAATAAGATACTTTTTTCATCACAAATGCGTGTACGAAACTCATTTGCATCCCGTCAAATAGAAGTTGGCGTCGCAAACATTCCTACAAATGTTTAACAAAAATTAAAATCCTGTACGTTACGTTATATTATGTAAAATCTTTTCCCGTGATATAAAATTTATGGTCATACGAATTAAACGTTCTCTCGTTTGTATGTACATCGATACAGGGGCTCAAAAGTGTACATAATTCTGAACATTGCTGTAGAAATTACAAATCAACCTTAGGACGATAACAGATATACTTTATTATATTTTAAAATATCGTTACATCATTATATAATGAGTATAGCACAAAATTTAAGAGATATTAACAGCTGGAAATCCATACATTTGGATTTCATTCTAAAAAATTCTATTTTATACATGAAGCGCAAGAGCTTGCTGAACGTATTTCTATTAAAAACTTGTTTCTCCAAATAGATTAATGAATTACAATACTAGAAAAGAAAGTCCATTGCACAGAACAAGCTAATTATTGTTAGAAGAGAAAATATAATCAAATTTTATTTGAAATATGTTGAATTCTTTCCAGTATGCCTCAAGTGTTGTAGTTGCATTCTATATTTATGTACAATGTAACTACACACCAGAACCGATTATATAGTGATTACATAAATATTATATAGTAATTAATAATATGAATATGTAATCGCTCGATGTTACGTTTAATATCATATTTAATTATATTTTATGATATGAATTTTTATCATGTTTCTTTACATAATCTATTTCATTAGATTAAAGTAAAGAATAGAAATAATACAACTTAAGAAAGGCATATGAAAATGTGATCAATATACGGGAATATAATATTGGAATGGCTAAATCTGTCATGACAATTCAGATTTTATTATGGTAGACATATTTTTTCAGGTCTCATTGAAATTGTTATATTTTAAGTAAGTTTGTACCATTTAAATAAATAGAAAAAATTAAATGAAATGTTAATAATAAAAGAAATGATAATTTTAATAACACACATTGAATAGTACTATAAATACATGTGCTATTTCACACTCTTGCGGAAAAATATATACTATTTTATATTATATTTAAATATATTTGATTATATATATGCTATATTTTGACTTTAAATCATTTTTTAATATTTTACAAACAATATATACAACAGATACTTATTAAATGATGCTGTATAGTTGATATCTTTATCACTCAAAATGGTAAAATATGTATTGGAATTTTTCTTAAATTTATGAGCCTTTTATCAAGAGATGGATAGCACACTCGACATCTAACCATTTCAGCGTTAATTCCAATGAAAATTTCATAGTAATAAAGTGTACATAATGTAAAGATACTCCACTAGTCAGAAAATGGCTACGATATAAATAAAATATACTTTTGAATAGTGTATTTTATTTAACTATTATCCCTTTTTATATAAATATAAATGTTAGAGCTTAATAATTCGAAAGTTAATTATACAAAATTATTTGAATTCGATATGTACCCTGTTAAATTATATATTCTAAAAAAATTTTTCTATATATAAAAAATGTATACATAAACCCACCACAAATACATCCACCCACCAAAACAATCACTCTAATTAAATAGCATGATGTTTAACGAAAATAATATTATTTTTCTCGTGCTAATTTTCTTGCACGCTTTTGCATAATCCAGAAATAAAGCGAAGGGAACAAGGTTCTAAGTATTATAGCACATTTTGGAGCAAGCGGTGCAATAATAATTTCCTTTTTTTGCTTCAATATAGATTTCAAGATACATTCAGCTACATACTTTGGTTCATAACCACTTTCAGTTGTTTTATCCATTACTATAAAAAAAATATTAAAATTACATATGTAGAAAAATAAGATAACTTAGCATCTTTAATAAGAATGTAGTTACTAACTTCCATAAACTTGTCCGTCTCCTGTCAACGCATTAAGAGAAAGAGCTGTTTTAATATACCCTACAGTGACGACTGTAAATTTTATATTTTTATCAGATAACTCTGCTCTGGCAGTATCGTACCAAGCTTGTAGTGCATGCTTAGAAGCAGCATATGCAGATCTAAAAATTAATAACTCAGTAATAATTCATTAAAAAAAGAATAGACATTGATTTATAATCAAATACTTGCCTAAATGGAATAGCGATTCTTCCTTGCACACTACTTACACCGATTATATGACCAGAGTCTTGCTTTATCATGTATGGAAGAACAACTACAAATCAATAACAAATGATGAGTGTTGCAGCAGATCTCTTAATTGATACACTTACTTTTGCTTAATGCAATCTGAGAGAAATAATTCGTCAACATGATTTTTATATCCACATCAACATTCGTATCAATAACTTCTCCTCTATGTGAAATACCAGCATTATTAATTAGAATATCAATTCTGCCATGTATCATTATAGCTTTTGACACTTCATCTTTCAAGTTTTTGATATCACTTAAATCTAACGGTAAAACAATAGGTGGATAAGTGGGAACTGTCTGAAAGGAAAACAGAATAATCAATATCCAATATCTATTTGTTTAGCTATTAAAATAAATTATGCTACGTACTTGATGAGTATTCATTAAATCACTTTTCACTCTTTCCAACTCTTCTTTTCTACGAGATACCAAAATAATTCTGCAACCTGAGCTATAGAATACATGAGCCAAAGCTTCTCCCAAACCAGAACTAGCGCCAGTTATCATTACAACCTGAAATATATTAAAAATATTCAAAAAGAGATATTCTTCAGATTTTCTAACAAAAATTGTGAAAAACTTTATGAGTTACCTTGCTGCCAAGGGCTGCTTTTCTCCGCTTTTGCTGCATAATATCATAAAAATGATACACGAGCCAAGGAAGAGTGATTGGGAGACCGACCAACTTGAATAACCACCAAATAACATTCCATCCCGCTAAAGTTTCTTGCTGTCGTTTCATGATAACACTTTCAATTTCGATCAAACAGAATTAATGATTCGATAATTTATTTGTTATTTACATTTATTAATTATTATCCATGAGTTTACGAAGTACTGTTATAATTAATTATTTCAATCAAACATGATCGAACAGTATTATCATTCATGTCAGTCACGATTTTTTTTTGAGTATTTAACGCCACCAGCCTAGCAAAGGGCTCTTCACGGCTATCGGACAAATAATGTCAGTCACGATGGTCACGATATAACCTTTGAAACATGTGTCATTGGATAAACACTATGAAGTTTGCCGCTTTTTGCGATAAGAGGCCTAATCGGTTCAATTGTGTACTTTCTGCACTTGTATCTGTTTTCCTTCTTCTTCCAACGTCTCTTTATATATATAATCTATCTCACTTTAGAGACGAAAAATGTAAAATAAAGGATATGGAACTAAAAAACTATCCCAGATTTGCTTCTTTTATTACTTATTTTTTCTAGATATTCCTCCGTATGGAATGATTTTCACCTAAAGAACAACAAGAACGGACATAGTTGGAAATAAAATACGAAATAATTAATCATTTGAAAAATAGTTTTAATTATTATTCTTTCGCCTGTTTTTTTGCTAATTAATTAAAAAATCAGATGCAACGATATTTCAATTAGTAGCATTATCATATTTATTTACAAGTATCGAGAGCTCTTCTATCGAAGAGCTATTCACTCAATTCACTGTCGCGCAACTTCAGGCAGTGCCCGATATGGGGCACTACTTTGCAAATAACCTCGCAGTACCGCAGCTGATGTAGTGTTAATTGATGTAGTGTTAATCATCCAGATGACTTAACTAATTCGCTCGAGGATTCTTCCGCACGTCGTATGCATCATCAAATCACTGCAGATATTATCGCTTTTATAAATCACAATTAAAACTGCATATCTATCTTTTTTTTGTACAGCACGGTGTCGGTACCTGTATCCCGCACAGACACGAGAAAGGAGATAAATATTATCCAGCGGCTGCGAATTGTGCTCGATAATCGTCGTAGACGAGTCGCGGGCACCTGATAAAACGGGAAACACGAGTGTGCGACGACCAGGTATGATAGGACCCAACTTAACCTAGAAGACCTAACTTGAGGTGAAACTAGGTCCCCTCGAGCATCGCCGTGCACGTTGCAACACGTCAGAATATCTCGTTGATACATGTTTACAGTATTTAAGTAGCGTGCGGAATGGAGGCCCACGAGGGAGAGCAATATGTGACATTTCCCCTCACGGAGGTGCACGACGTCATAGAGGAGAACATGATATCTCACGAGGAGATATGCGAGCCTGTCGACGAGTGCGTTCTCCAGGAGGGCCTTACGGAAGTCACGGTCGGTAACACGGCCAGTGGTGACATCGTGGAGTCGCAAGGCACCGTCGAGATTCTTGCTGAGCAGGAAGAGGAGGAGGAGGACGACACGCAGGTGGTGTATCCGATGTACATCAAACAGGAGGAACAGCAGCAGTACACATCGGGTGACGACGAATCCATGGCCGTCGAAGCTCTGCGCCAGCTGGGCGGCATGTACCCATGCTTCGAGAACAAGAAGATTAGTTGCCCAGTCTGCAAGCATCTCTTTACCCAAGAGGAAATGGTTGAACATCAGTCTGTGTGTCAGGCGTCGCCTAAGCTATCCTGCACCACTTGCGGGGAGAAGTTTGAAAGGAAGATTGATCTGAACAATCACATGGTTTGCCATCAAGTGGATCGTCCTCATGCATGCAGAACGTGCGGCAACTTGTTCCGTTCCAAGAGCAGTTTGCAAGCACACATGCTACAAGCACACATGCATCACGTCGAACGACCGCACAAATGTACCATCTGTGGCTCGGACTTTCAGAGGCCGTCCAGCTTGTCCAACCACATGAAGATACACACATACGTCGCGGGACGTGCCCTCATGCAATCACAGAGCAATAACACATCTCAGTCGGTGGAAACTTTTAGGAAATGGCCGGAAAACGCGTCGGATTCGCAGAATGCTTCTCAGATACCATCTTCTTCATCTGTCCAGTCTATACAGAATTACGACGTGTGTCAAGTTCAATGGCCGGTCTCGTCATACAATTTCCAAAGTGAACAATCAATAGTTACTACAATGTCGAATCACCAGGATACCAAGATGGATACGCTGCAAGAGTTTACAGTAATGCCCAATGGTGAAGTGACGCAGTTTACCGAGTACACTGAGCAAAATAATATCAATGATTCAGTTAATAACAGTCAACAGTATGATATAACGATAAACTCATTCAACACTCCCGACGGGATAGTCAAAGTCGAGACGCTTTTCAGATATAATAATGCGAATAAGAGAGATTACGGAGAAGCTGAAGTGAACAACAGTAAGCAATACACGTGTAAGCATTGCGGAATCAATTTTTCACGCGCGACCGCGTTGGCGTCTCACGAGAAGATTCACGCTTCCAAGAACTGGAATATGCCGATCGAGTGCGAGTACTGCGATAAGCAGTTTCAGGACGGTAATCATTTGGCGACCCACCAGACCACGTGCGCTAAGAAAATTATGCAGAACAACATCGAGCAGGGCGTACCTAACAATAAATGGGGCAAGCACGCCTGCTCGGAATGCGGAAAGAAATTCACGACCAAGCAGAAAATGTTTCGCCACCAGTGGATCCATCGCAAGAAGACTCACTCGTGCGAGGTTTGCGGCTCGCAGTTCGAGAAGCAAAATGAGCTGGATGAGCACAGATTGTCGGCACATCCCGGAGATTCGCCGTTCACTTGCACAGACTGTGGGAAGAGCTTCGTGTCGCGTCAAGGCCTTTGGGAGCACGGTAGAACGCATGCTGGAAGTCCGGCTCATTTTCAATGCGATACATGCTCGAAGACATTCTCGTCGCGCCAGGGATATTTGATACACAATCGCACGCATACTGGCGAACGACCGTATGGCTGCAAGTTCTGTTGGAAGGCGTTTCGAGACGGCGGAACATTGAGGAAGCACGAGCGGATTCACACGGGGGAGAGGCCGCACGTATGTCCGTTGTGCTCGAGGGCTTTTAATCAGAAGGTAGTTTTGCGCGAACATGTTCGGTGGGTTCACGCAGCGGGAAAAAACGAGACGGAAGCGAGCAGTCCTCCGTACCAGTGTCCGCTTTGCGGTGCTATGAATCAGGATCGCGACGAGCTCTGCGCGCACATCGTCAAGCATTCGGATCAAATGATAGCTGAGGCAAAGGCAAAAACTAACAACGACACCTCACCGAAGTCGAAGCCAGCGAAGAAGAAATCGTCAAAGTGCGGCACGAACGCACAGACAAAGCAGAATGCTTTGGATTTTATTCCGAAGACGGAGCAAAACGAAGCTTTATTGTCCATCACAGAAACATCCGATAAATCAAACGAGATGCACGTTCTAGACGAGAAGCAAAACAACACGTTTGTTGTAGTTACGGAAAAGCGTAGCAATAGTTTCATAGCGTTATCCGAACTCAAGCACAGCAACATACGGTTTATCGTGGATGGCAAGGAAGATGAGAATATTCAGGTACTTCAAGTGGAGCAAGATCAGAGGGATTCTCTCGATATGATTGCTATAGATAAACAAAACGACGCGGTGAACATCGTATCCGCAGAATCCGTGGATGATGCGCTCGATGAAACAGTCAGGCAAAATGACATGACCACGATGCACTTGATCCAGTCTCCTAAGCAGAACAACACTCTAAATATAATCTCGAAACAGAACGAATCGCTGCCCGTTCTAGCGATACCAAATCCGCAGGGACACGAGAATTACTCCAGTCAGATTGTACAGATAAGTGCTGCGGACATACCTATGAACATCGTGAGTCAACAAACCTTGAAAGAGGAAAAGAATCATATTCAAGATGAGCAAGAATCTCTAATGTCAGATGAAACATCACGTGTTATTGTAACATATCAGCAAGACAGCGATGATGGAGAAGACTATGTCTGCGGTATCTGCGAGGAAAAATTTGATGGCAAAACTACATTGAAAGAACACATCAAGATACACATATAATTATTTATTTCCACTTTGCTGTTTGCATATTGCTTGTGATATTTCACATGCTGTTAATGTGACTGTAGGAAATGCGTACATGCATAAAGGTAATCTTTTACCAGTGATTTAAATTGCACAGGATTTATTTATAATCCGTATACAAGTAACATTCTAAACAAGTAATTTCTAGAAAAATATGTAAGTAAAGCAAGATGTTGACTCTAATATAAAGTTAATGTACATAAATTATTGCACAGTTAATGTACATAAACCTAATTTGCAATATAAATTTTAGTTAATTATATATATGATATATATTATATATATTTATATACATATAGTTAATTATATATAATATATATTATATATATTAATATATATAAGTTAAAGTCAAATTTATTAAATTCGAAGATACTGAAATTAGGCTTTACATAAATCTTTTTTATTTGAATGTCATTTTTAATCTCAGAATTAACTACACGTTTTATTTGTTTTTTTTTTTAGAATGTATATTATAAAACTGTTTAGCAACTTGCAAGATCGTGAAATTACTTTTTACACATTTTATTACAAGTATATGTATATGTACAAGAAAACAAAATCTGTTTCTGTAATATAACAGCTTATTGTAATTTTATGAGGATTAATCCCAACTTTTATTTCTGTTGAATGAAAGATTATGAATGTTAAGATAGCTTTAGATGGTTGTAAGAAATATTTGGTTCTTTTTTGCTATCCTACTGTATATTGAATAGATAAATAAATTCTAATTATACTTATATCTTTGCTCTTAATTTAAACATATTAACACAAAATTTACATTTCTGAGAATATGTGAGATTGTATTTTTGATTCAATGCTATTTTTTTCATATAATTCTCTAAAGAATAATAAAATAGATAAATACATTATTATTTAGGAATAATTAATTATATGTGTTTATAAGCAATGGAGTAATTATAATTATTAATAAATTAGATAGAGTTTCTCTTTTTTTATCTTAAGATAAATAAGCGTTACAATTTCTTTTTGCACATATATGAATAATGTACATGCCAAGATATTTCTAAGAAATGTATTATATAAAAGCAAAATTATGCAAAGATGCTTTATCATGAAAGAAAATGCTATAGAGACACAAAATAGGAATCTGATTTATTATAGTCTACAATTTATAGCTTTCTACAGCTCATTTTTTAGTCATGTATATACCAAATATTATAACACAATTAACAATAAGCAGTCACTAAATAAAATAAAATCAATCTAAATGACACACTTATATACGATATAAAATTAAATATGAAAATTATTTCACATTATTTAGCTCGACACATGTAATTGATCGATTTTTCTATATGTGTATCAACTGTTAAAATCAGTTTCAATAATCTATATAAAATAATGTAACGCAAATATAATCTAGAGAAAATGCAGATTAAAGAAAACCGAATGGAATTATTTAAAAACGTGAAATACAGGAAATGAAATTTGCGCGCGGGAAACGAAATTCACGGTCACGTGATCTCATTGGTAACGAGAGAGCGACAGTGCGCGTGTAAAAGTTTCTCGCGAACGGTGGTCATTAATTTCGAGTTTCTCGTGAAGCACTTGTCGTTCCGAATCGCCGCGAGAACGCTTTAAAGAAGAGAGAGGTGCATCGTGTTGCCGTTTGATTACGTCGTCGCCGAAATCAAGTCGAGTAAGGTAAGTCAATTGAAATGAGCACCACTGCGACACATGTTTTCCACGTTACTTCTCTCGCGTCTGAGCGTCTGTGCCGCTGCTTATTATTAATCGACCCGCAATAATACAGAACGTGTGTTACACAGCGAGATTTTCCTGTAATTATCGAAGACATTTAGCGTGTCGCAGAACTCTAACCTCTAACCTCCACTCGACACTTTGTGCCGCCGGTCGCGCGTGGCATACTTCGCGGCTCGCTGAAAGGTGCGTTTACGTTGAGACATTTTCACAACATCGTGAATTATAACGCAAAGCTCATCCTTTGCTACCAGATTTGCTTCGAAACGCCAGTTTTCTAGTCATTTTGCGCGAATTGTGCACTGCAAAATCCGTTCCGAAGGAAACCTAACCTATAAGTCTCATTGAGATTTGTCTGCGTTAATGCTCCACGGGTGGGAAAGAATATTCTCTCTGATGCACTTGTTCACATTTGGTTAAAGACTTCTGAAGTATTCTGCGACAAGTGTTCGCAGTAAGTTCACAATAAGACAAGAGCGACGTGAGAGAGAGAGAGAGAGAGAGAGCAAGCATGCCTACGTGGAATCAGATTCAGGCGCAGCTGCGAAACCCCAATAATCCAGTCGTGTTCTTCGACGTGTCCGTGGGCACCACGGAGATTGGTCGCATGATCTTCGAGCTGTTCGAGGACGTCTGCCCAAAAACGTCGGAGAACTTCCGGCAGTTCTGCACCGGGGAATACAGGAGGGACGGCGTGCCGCTGGGCTTCAAAGGTGCCATCTTCCACAGAGTAATCAAGGACTTTATGATACAAGGCGGCGACTTCGTCAACGGCGACGGCACCGGAGTACTGAGCATCTACAGCGGTGGAACGTTCCCGGATGAGAACTTCACTCTGAAGCACGACTCCCCTGGCCTCTTGTCCATGGCCAACAGCGGCAAGGACACCAACGGCTGCCAGTTTTTTATCACGTGCGCCAAGTGTAACTTTCTGGATGGCAAACACGTTGTCTTTGGCAGAGTTATCGATGGTCTTCTCGTCATGAGGAAAGTGGAGAATGTTCCTACCGGACCAAACAATAAACCAAAGATTCCTGTGACGATATCTCAGTGTGGACAGATGTAGTGACAATTATTTACCAGATCTGCACGTGAACTGACAAGTACAATGAACAATTCTTTACATGTAACTTTTTGATAAAATAAATATAAATATAATTGTATGTAGGATGGGGGTTGGGATTTAAACTCGGGACCCATTTGTTTTACTGATTATTATTTAGTCACATTAGCATAGAGTCATACATTGTTTGTATTTACAAGTATAATAAAACAAAATTTATTTTGTATGATTTATATACAATTTATGATGGCATAAAATTCTATAACTTTCACACATGCTATACAACACAAGAAACATCTAAAAAATTAAAATACAAAATATATGTATATGTGGCATATAAAATTAAACATTTTCGAAGCAAATTATTAATTATTTAAATCTGACTTAATCTCTAACAACTTGTTACAATTATTAAAAAGAAATTTTATTGAAAAGACAAATGCCTATAATTAAGATTAACGGTTGGGTATGAAAAAAAATTCAATCATCTTACGAACTTTAATTTTATTATAACATCTGTACATATGAAATAAATACTTCATAATCATTCTATCTATCATGTCCGTGATATTCTAATATAATCGGGTAATTCTTCTGTATTACCTTTGTACGTATTGAAATTGATTTTTATAAATCGGAGCGAGTTATCAAAGACAAACGTACACGTACATCGATATATTCATATTAGCATCGACCTGTAAATTTAACAATCTAAATCTGAGACCTTTAAGTTTGCAGACATGTTTGTTTTTTTCCAAGTTATTTATTATTTCATAATATTATTTCATTATTTCATAATATTCTTATCATTAGAATTATTTTCTATAACTAAATTAAAATCTATTTTTATTGGTCGATGCGATGTTGATCATACAATTGTCCGTTCAATTATGCGAATTAATGACGTCCACTATATTCGAATGTGTCTGAAATTCTAATACACAATTTTACTTCACTATATAGTTTCTCCAAGGTATTGTAGACTTTTTATAAATTGTTTTACAATTTTACATGTTTTTTTTCTTATGGATTATCAGATATAATGTTTTTTTATTTTATTTTAATTTAATCAGTAAGGGCACTATAGAAATATGTCTTCATTAACTGATTAATTCTGTTTTAATTAAAATTAAAATTTTGTATCGCGTGTTGAAACTTAAATATCTTCTAAATGTAACGATATGTTCACATTGACATATTTTTCCTCACAATTTCGATTGTAATATTCGCGAAAAAAAATAGAATTCTGATATATCCGGTGTACATACACTGGGACAGTACAATCGTTTGCTATTAATTCACTTGTAAATCTATTGAGATCGATACACTTTAATTATTCACTAGCATTTTATATAAAACTATTAGAATCCGTGCGTACATCGGCAGTCATTATCACGTGTTACATATGTACATCGATTCATCTGTCTCTATCGCTCTTATACAGACATATATGTATATATATGTATATACCAAAATAGATCAAACGACTACGTTAACTATATGCGCAGCCGCCTCTAAAACCCACTTTAAACCGTCCGTAATTCGGAACAGAATTTCTATGTGTGCGGCAAATCTTCTATCTATAATTTTAATAAAAATCTTCATCCTTACAAAAACTCGAGCGTAATAAAAAAAGCTTATACTAATTGAAAATTTTTGTATTATACATGTGCGTTCGTAATTAAATTGTTTAAGCCAAATTCTGTCACGAATTACGAACTGTCCAAAATGTGCTTAAGAATCTCACGCTCTATCTAAAACTTGGCTCGATATCTCATGTGCCATTGACGCAATTTGTCGCCACGAAGAATCACTCGTGCTCGAGATAATATACGACTGATCCGTCGTCCATAAATGACCGATCGTCTTGAGTGGCATCCAGCGAACTTGATCGGAGATGAATAATTTGACTAAACACTTACGTGGCGATGTAATCGCTGATATAGTCGGTCCTTATCAACAAACGCGACTTCGGGAATCAGTAAATTGACGACGACGAGCCGTCAGAGTTCCGCATCACACGGCTGTGTAGCGAGGACCCTTTTTATTATCATCTACGTCGTCCCGAGTCGGCGCCGGGGACCGTCATCGACATCGTCACGATCTGAAATTAATATTTCAATAATTATTGTTATCAAGCTTGAAAGGAAGAAAAGAAATTTTATATTATTCTTCGTCATTTAAAAAGGGAGACAAAAATAATGGAATTTATTAAAAACAAAGTAGAAAATAAAATTAAAATCGGAAATAAAATTATATCTTTCATGTTAGTAATGAATTTCATGAAAATATGAACTTTAGGTCCAAGGGTTCAGAAAGATCTACCTGCTATTGCAGAAACGGTCGTCGTCGATGGCGTCGACCTGCGAGTTATCGTCAACGACCATAATCGGCGTCGCGCCGTCATGCAAGCTGGATTTGGAGATAGATCTCTTGTAAACATCCCTGGTGACGCTTCTGGTAAAGCTGAATTTCCGGACGAGTTTCCTGTCGAGAGCGGCCGGGCTCTTCGGGCCCTTCGCCCTGTACTCGTCCTCCGTGCCCTCGTAGTGAGCCAGCATCACTTCCGTGGCGTGCTCCTCGATCACGCTGAGGGCGTAATCGATGTCATCCTCGGTCGAGTCCTCCTTCGTCACGCAGAAACGCAGGATGTACTTGCCCATCACGCGGGCCGGTATCATGTGCAGCCGACCGGATGCATTAATGTTAGCCAGCAACTCCTGATTCATCTCCTCGCTCTCCTTCAGTCGGAAGCACACCAGACCGACTCGCACGTCGTTCAAGATCTCGAAACGCCGGTCTTTCTTCATGTGCGTCTCGAACCTCTTAGCCAGCCTTATGTGATTCCTGATGTACTTCTGCAAGCCACTGATGCCGTACGATCTCATGACGAACCAGAGCTTGAGCGCTCGAAATCGTCTGCTGAGCGGGATACCCCAGTGACGATAGTCGATCGACTCTCCCGAGCGAGCATGCTGAAGATATAGCGGATCGACGACCAACGCTGACGTGAGCTTCACTCGATTACGCACCCACAAGCACGAGCAGTCGAAGTTTACCAGCAACCATTTGTTGGGATTCGTGTTGAAGGAATCGGCGTGTTCGATTCCGGCCATGAACGGCCTCATCTCCGGGCAGATGAAGGCGTTACCGGCGTAAGCGCCGTCCACGTGTAGCCAGATGTTGGGATACAACTTGCACACGGGCCCAATCTCCACGAGATTGTCGAAGGCGCAGGAGCCGGTGGTGCCTAGAGTAGCGGACACGTAGAACGGTACCAGACCGTTCGCCACGTCCTCCCTGATCGCGGACTCGAGCCGCTTGCCACGGAACGAAGCTTTATCATCCGGCTCGAGCACCCGGAGCTTCACCAGGCTTATCATCGCCGCCTTCTCGACGCACGAATGCGACTCCGTGGAGCAGTAGGCCACCAATCTCGGCAGGAACGCCGAGTCCTCCTTATTGGGTTCCTGCTCCTTCAGCATCTTGATCGCCTGGGTTCGCGCCGCCAGCATCGTCACGAGAATGCACTCGGAGGCTGAGCCCTGGATCACGCCGCCGCCGCCGCTCTTCTGCTCCGACAGGAACTCAGGCGGCAGGCCGATCGCCTTGGCGTACCAGTCCAGGACGATGGTCTCGAGCTCGGTGCAAGCCGGGCTGGCCGCCCACGAGAAGCCGATGCAGCCGATCGCGTCCGACAGCAGATCACCCAGGATCGAGGGGAACGAGTTGCCGGACGGGAAGTAGGCGTGGAATCGTGGATGTTGCCAGTGGGTGATCTGTAAAAAGCATTGTCCTCGTGTACAGGCGCAAGTCGAGTAACCTACTTTTATGTTCTGAAATTGATTTATCCGCGGGGAGAATGGAATGGGACAACGGAATGGACAGCGGAAATGCCGGTTGACGACGGCGACTTTCATTGTCACCGCGATAACATTGCATTGGATTAAGAACCAACTTCGCGTGCGTTTATGAAAAAGTCGCGTGTCGCGACGCGTCAGTCTCTCGCCAGCCGTTATCTATGTCGGAAACGGAGATCGGAATGTTGTGACGTGGTCACCGTCCTTCAATTGTTCAACCGACCGATCGTTCGATTAAAATTATTTTTAAACATTTTCTATCACATTGGGCAATCTTAATTTACGAGATTGCCAGGATTTTCGTAAACTCTTCCTAAACTACATTAATTCCGGAATCGTCGGATACAAGAAGAGTAACCTTTAATAACAAATTTTTATTTAATCAATTTCTATTTTTTTTTTTAGATATTTTTATTAGATTTTGAGTGAAACGATGCCACGAATACTGAGAAGGTATTCTATGAGTGGTATCATTAATTTATTAAGGTACTTGGTTGAAAATATTGTTTTCTTACAAGATTTACATAACACGCGTTGCATCACAAACATTTGACGTCACGGGCCGACCTTAACTTTTCCTCAAGTTCCCGCAAAGAGTGCGCCCGGCACAACTTGCTGCATCGCAAAAAGCGATCCATCTACCGAATGTCACGTTATTAGTTTTGTGCATCGCCACGAGAAAAAGAGAGAGGAAGGAAAGTTTTTATGTATCCTTTTTTTTTCTCTTTCATGTGCACGAACATTATTTATATCGGAAAAGGGGGTTGAAATCAATGGCAAGAGAGAGAGAGAGAGAGAGAGAGAGGACAGAAAGAAGGGGGAGAAGGGGAATCGATAATCGCGGCAACCCGTTACGACCGCAAACTCACTCCGGGCATTATTTTGCCGTCGACGTCCCTCATGATGGCGTCCCATGATTCCGGCTTGGGGGGTGCCTCCTTCGGCAGCAGGGGCCTCAGGTAGCCGGGATCGACGTTCGCCGTCACCCTCTTGCCCTCCAGCGTGCGGATGTACTCGCATATGTACTCGATCATCTCCTTGCCGCGCACGCGAAATTCATCGATGTTCATGATGCCAGAGTACCCCGGGCTGGAATGCAGCGATTTTCGCCAAGAAGCGTCAGAGCGTGCAAACACCCGCCTGATTAGGCACGAACGCGACGTACCTACACGTCGCACATGCGTTCGTGACTTTCTTTTTTTTTTTTTTAAAAACGTCCCTATCGGCGCGCCGATGCGCCTCTCGCCCGTTATCCTCCTCCTATATTTGCTTTAGAAAAGGATCAATTCTTCCGCGCTTTTGCGAGGATTCTTCGCGGCGTAATTAATTCTTTCGAGCAAAAGGAAATGTGATATCGACGGACGCGTCTAATAATAATTCGCAAAAGTATTATGAAAGCAACATCGTGGGACGCTCGTGTGTCGAATTAATTACACACGAGGTGCCACATGATAAATATTACGGAGAGGCAAGTTTGGACAAATAAAATCACCCGAGTTCAGTTGAATTTGCATTTATAACATTTATTGGAAACTTCAATTTCACGGTGTATGAACCATCATTTTTTGGTTCCGGAACGTAAAATCGTAATTTTTAATCGATTATATTTCTTATTCCTTTTTTCAATAGATAAAACTATTTTTTTTTTAACAGAGAAGAACGCACAAATATATACAGATTTTGAAACGTAGAATCCAAGCAGAACAATTGGCGAACGAAGCAATTGGAGAACTTGGACAAAACTTGCTGGTGCCCTCACATTTCTTTTCTGCTATCACTGGAAAAGTTGCTACGTTTTGACGGAAAACCGACTTTTTACGCCAAATCTTCTTACGTGAGCGAATGGAGATTTTTAAAGTGCGACTTTGAAAGGGGCGCAGAAACCTCTGAAGCGAACGGGAGGCGAACGACGACGTTGAGGAGGTTTCGACGGTGTAACCCGTCAGTTCCACTCACGTTTCGTTTCTGCTACCGCTCGAAAAGCCGCTCCACTTTGGCGGAAAATCGGCTCCCTCGATCGAGCGTACTGCTCCTCGCGTATTCTCGTAACTCGAGTACCGCGCGATTTTCCCTCGCACGTATCGAACATTTGCCGCGACCCACGTCAGACGAGAGACTAGTAGCACCTGCCGAAGCGCCGGTCAGTTTTATGCGCGCCTCGGCTCCATACGCTCCTGCTATCACGCAGATAAAATTAAGGTGGAGAGAGAAAGAGAGACAGGAAACCGGGGAGAAAGCGTGATGAAATTTATTTTCCTAATAAATAAAAATCGAAGTGAAAGGGAATTCCCCAATCGATGGTGTCCTATAACACATTCTAGATCATCGCGATAATTTCTCGATAATCGATCTCGACAGCTGGTCCCAGAGATGAATTCACACTGATCTCTATTAATATTAAATTTCAAGTATAAATATATAATATAATTGGTAATAAGTAAATTTAACGCCTGAAAATTAATCAGCTTTTCAGCACTAGAAGATAACTAACATTAAAGCATTGTTATACATTATTAATAGTTAGACTAAATAGTCAGTCTAAACACTTAGTCTTGCAAGATATTTAATTTTTTTATACAGAATAATAAACATTGCGCGTTATTACGCAAAACTGCTTTACTTCGTGAACAGATCCTTTTAAATAATTTTAATATTGTAAATAAGAAATGATAACTATTTTTCCAACTCATACTTTCGTTATTAGTGATTTATTACAATTGTTGCTACAGCACGAATAAAGTTTTTTTTTTACACGTTCGACGAAATCACGAAATAAACGCATTTTTATTACGCTAGAAGTATTGAAATTCAAACGAATTTTGGCAATTGTCACAACGCTTTCATCAAACTCTATTTTAAGATCGATTCTTTTCCCTAATGTCTCTTTAATCAATGTTTGCAATGCGAAAATTCGAAAGCCGATGCTGCAGACCAGCATCAATGGCGCTATAGCGGGGTCGCTGTTTGAATAAACGTCCCATACAGTGTGCCGTGTTCTGCGCACGGGGGTAAATTCTTCTCTGCCGGTCCGCCTCGCCCCATCGTCTCTCCACCGTTTTATAAATAGACATTTACTCTTCACCTACATTTACAACACACCCCGTGGAAGCGGTGACAGGTCACCGCTCAATCTTCGTAACATACACACATACACACACATGCCGATCGCTACTCGTTTTCTCATCGCCACCTTCACGCATGATCTACTCGCATCCGCCGTTTTCCGAATTGAATCCCGGTAGAGCTTCGGTGCTCACGAACGCGTGAGAAGTAATTAAAGTTTGTTCTGATCGACAACAATTCTTTTTTGCGTACGTCGATTGTATTATAATAGCAACTTCAACGAAATTAGCGAATTTGATAGCGTCAGTTGTGCACAGGATGTCGCAGACCTTGTCCACCGAATGTCACATTTTTCGCGTGTAACAATGCAAATGAAAATTTAAAAGTTATTACACGTGTATGCAGGCAAAGAGAACGGTTGAATAATTGATCGCAGAAGAGATTGCACATGTTGCGTAACACTTCAACTTTTCCAATTGTACACACATGCTTATCTATATCTTGCAGTTTTGCACATGACGTAGTTTGCTTGTGCCCTACCTGTTGTTGCTGAAATGTGATGCAACGATGCAGTCAATTATCTTATAATTATCTTGTTGGTATTATCTCTACTCTTGCGATGTCGTGAGATAATATTTTTTAAATGTTTCGGATAATCGAAATAATTTTCAATAATTTTATATAAAGATATAAAATAATATATAGAGTATACATAATATGGCGTATTACGTCCTTGATATTTTACTATAATTTTACTAAAATCTAAAATTTAAAACTTAAAGGGATTCCTTCTTTTTTACGCATCGGGAAATTCAGCCATGAAACATTCAAAAATTCTTCAAGTCCTTCAAGCGTGTTTTGAAGCTTTCGTGTTTCGGGAATGTTTAAGAAAACGACGCACTGTTGAGACTGAAATGTATTTAATTTCTTATCGAGTAAAACATACCACGGGGCAATTTCGGCGACATCTCATCGATTCTATCCCTTGGTGAGCAATTTAACGTAAAGTTTGTTCTTCGTTCAAGCCCATTTTAGACAATCTATAATTCGCGACAAAATCTGAAGCAAAATTCTATGTATATTATTCTATACATCTCGTAATATAGAGCACATCTTTAGAGAATCGAAGTCATTACTAATAAAATTGGAGCATGTTAAAGGTATATATAAATAAACTGATAAACCTCTCTCTCATAATTCACGATTTAAAGCTTAAATTGTTTTGCAATATTTTGAACATGTAACATGCTAATATAAAGACCTAAACAATTTTCGCAAGGTTCAAGTTCAAGTAATATACCTTTATATAATTATAATTCGAGATTTGACATAAGATTTTTCTCTTACGTACAATTATATTTACAAGTTGACACATGAAATTATCAGACATATTACATTTATAAATATACATAATTATCTCTCTCTGTCCTAAATTATATGTGTGGTCTAAGGTGGGCTTTAATATCGAGATTGTCGGCAGTATCAGTTCCCGATGTAAAGTTGTAATTAGCGGATTTCCTCTCCTATCTGCTTGGAGCACAACGGGGTTTTGGAGCACAAAGAGCCATCCAGCGATTGTTATACACTTGGAGGACTCCTCGAAAAGATTGCACGAAGAAAGAAAAGATCGATGCAATGCGATTACGCGCGGCCGTTGGGCGATCTGCCTCGCGAGGGCGAAGCTGATGGGGACGGGTCCGGGCTGCATCCGTTACTACTACCGCGGCGACTTCCGGTACCACCAGTCTTCAAGCGCACCATGGTGTCCAAGTGCCGGAATCTGTGCGTCGAAAGTGGCAAGAAATTATATATACAGAGAAAGAAAGAATTAGATATTAGATATTGTTTGCTGCGATAACACTGTTCGACAAAAAACTAATCTTATTTCAAGCACAAGAACGAGGGTAATTTTCGTAGAGAGATAAATAAATGTACGCGCTCGCGTACTTTTATGCTTATCATGTATATGTGTTCATACATACGTTTATTTTTATATGAATTGCAGACTCTGAATAGAAATGTGGACCCTGCAATCAATTTTCAGCCTTTAGTGACTGCAAATCACTTTCCAATTCAAAATGTATTTTTATGGAGGTGTGTACATATAATGTATAATTTAGATTTTTTTTGCATATTTAATTTTTATGTAGTCGTAAACAACTTTTCTAAAATGTTCGTTTATTTGATTTACGATTCTAGTGACGTAATGCTTTTTTTTTCAAACTCCAACGAGAATCAGAAGGCATGATTTTCATCACCTTATTATTGTATCTTTTTTTCATATCCTAATGGAATTACTCATCATGTTTATTAGTAAATTTTATTCTCTAAATTAGGAGGAAAAATATATATCTATATAATATATCTAAGTAAGAATGCAAGTATTGAATTTTTAACAGACATATTGCAACTTATTTTTATATATTTTTTATGATAGATTAAAAGATTATCGGTTATATTTTCATAAGTCAAAACATTAAAATATTTACTAAACATGTATTGCATGTTATATTAGGAGCAAAAGTCTTTTTTACATTATTCATAGATCAACCGAAACAAAATTGATAAGCTTCATATACGTGAAGAAATATTTTTTCTTTGACTTTTTAACACATATTTTCCGCATACATAACAGAATAAGTTTCGAGAATTCTTACATGTTCGTATCATTTTGAAGAATATAACAATAAACGTAAAAAAAATCATAGGATAGATAATACTATAAGCTTTATATTCTTTGCATACCAAAAGCACATATATAAATTGTTTATTGTTAACTGTAAGTTTAAATAATTATTTAGCACTAATTTTCTATTAGGCAAATTTATATTTATATGTTTTAATAATATTCTTTCGATTGATTTACGAATAATGTTGCCGGATCTTTAATTTCTAATATTACAGTGATAAGTCGATGAACATCATGTTTTTCGTTGGAATTTGAAAAAGAAGCATTTGTCGTCACTACGATCATAAATCAAGCAGGTGAGCATTTTAAAAAAGTTATTTACGACATATGTAAAAAAAATTAAATATAGAAGAAACCTAACATATATCTCCATAAAAACACATTTTGAATTGGAAAATAGTTTGCAGTCATTAAAACTGAAAATTAACAGATCCAGGATCCCTGTTTTTTCAATCTGCAATTCATACAGAAACAAATATATGTATGAACGCACTCACATCGAAATACGCTTATGGGAAATGATTATTCATTCTTGTGTATTTTTTTTTGTTGAGTAGCATAATTGATAATACCTTTTTGGTGTTTTTTACAGTAAAATTTATATTTTTGTTTTTGGTTTTTAAAGACTTTTTTACTTTCTAATATCGATTATCTATCTAAGATTCTGTCTGACAAATTCGTGGGATTAAAACAAGAAACAAAATTTGCCCTGATTGACGAGGAAGAAAAGTTGGCTGGATGTAAAGGTAACAGATAACGGTACATTTTGTATCCTAGTGCTCTTTAGTTTGGATCATTCTGAAATGAACTTGTACATTCAATGGAGTCAAATGTCATTATACTGTGGTCGACATAACGGTGACGATAAGGGGAAAAACACTATTTGTCCTTGTGTATAATAGCGACAGATATCGGTGTTTTACCAAGTGTGGAGCATTACATTGCATTGCGTTGCTGTATGATAGCGCAATGTTCCGGGCAAAATTTTAAATGAGAAAAATTTTTAAACGAGACAAAAATAAGTTTCAATATTGATGTCTAATTAAAATATGACTATGATAAAAGCTCATTATTTTAAATATTAATTTTAAATATTTTTCAAACACTTTTTTAAGTCAGAGTTTCAAATGAAGAAGTTAACGGAATTAATCTAAAAATTAACATTAAAATAAGAAATTATGCGATTGTATCTCTATATGAAAAATATTGGAAACAAAAAAGTTTTCAATTTTTGTCAATCAATTTTATCAAGATTATGCTTTAGAAAAAAAGATAGTTTTTTTTTAAGATATAATAGTCATTTTATATAGGTAATGTTAATTATATTAAATATTCAAATCAGAAAAAAATAGACGAGTACCTGAGAGATAATTCACTTGTATCAGCAGCTTCTTTCGCCTGCATGAGATAAGCAAGTGGCCAAGATATCCAGGATTTCCTAAGTAAAGAAAAAATTATATTTTTATTCTAATTATACACAAAATTTAATCCTAGCGAGTTCAGATACCATAGATCTATAATGTATAATAATTAAAGTATCATCTTACGCTCCGGCTTGAGAGTTTGATCCGATACCGCCGATCGTTGCCTGCGTGTCGAGTTTGGCTCCCGTTCTGTTCGGAGTCTTCGTGAACCCGGGCTGAATCGCAGGATCAGATACCATACGCACGAAGAAAGATCTCCTTTGCGCCAAGGTGGCCTTTCTCTTCTTCTCGCGAATGTCTGCTAGCTCATCCATTACGTCCTAATGTGCAAATATTCGATAATATATGCAAAAGTTCTCTTTTCCTAATATACTAAAGTAATTATGTTCCAACTTACATTGAATTCTAACAATTCGCTTAGATAGTCCGTTATAATGCTCCACGCTACGTCTTAAACATCAATAGAATTAATTCGCGATACGCATATGTTTCTTCAAAACGGAGATGTATGAAAACTACAATACAATATGTAAAAGTAGTATATTTACATTATATTCATCTAATATTTTGTACGTGATACACTTATAAATAGAATCGATGAAATTATGATAATTTATTACAAAATTTTCACAGAAACGTTTAATATATCGAGAAAGTTAAAAATTAGATTAAATTTTTAGAAAGGTAGTCTTTTTATAAAATTAAAATTATAAAGATAATTTACCAACATCTCTGGCAGTTGCATGAGGTGCAGAGAGCGCAAAACGTATTGTGTAACGCTGATTTACTCGCGCCGGGATCATGTGTATCTTTCCTGAGTCGTTAATAGTGCTCAATAATTTCTGATTTAATTTATCACTGCCTTTAGCTCGAAAGCACACCAAGCCCAGCTGTAATAAACCACGCAGTAAATAAGTAATGATACGAACGACATCGTTATATAAAATATAGGAAAAATTCGCTTACCACAACATCATTGCAAACTTCGAATCTAGAATCCTTCTTAACGAGTGCCTCGAACTTTTTAGCGAGTTTGATATGATTTCGGATGTAGGCTTGCAGTCCGGATATCCCGTAACTCCTCATTACGAACCACAACTTTAATGAACGGAATCGCCTGCTCAGCGCTATACTCCAATGCCTATAAAGGACACTTGATATCGTATTATTGTATAAAATCTTAATCTTGAGTTTTTCTTATTTAACCCAGTTTCTTTATGAATCAAAATTTCTCTACATTAAATAATCGAAACTAAAGGTCGATAGACAGGGCAGAATAAAAAATTATAACAAAGTAAAAGAGACAGCTTTCCCAAAAACTTATATACTTGATCTAAAAATGAAATTCTGAAATACTTCTGCTAAAGATATTGATTAATAACCGATAATCTATAGCTGTGTCCGCGTGTGTATGCTGCAGATACAGCGGATCCACGACGAGTGCGCTGGTAAGTTTAAATCGGTCGCGAACCCAGAGACAGGAGCAATCGAAATTTGTCAGTAAGAATTTGTTGGTATTGGTGTTAAAGGAATCGGCATGTTCAACGCCGTTCATCAGGTATTTCAATTCTGGACAGATGAAAGCATTTCCGGCATAAGCGGCATCTACGTGAAGCCAGATCTGCGTGCGTGATAAAGATTTCGATTAAAAGAAAATTAAGTCAACAATATTTAAACCTTTTTCAAGTGTATACATATCTTTACACTCACCCCTGGATATTTTTTACAAACGGGACCTATTTCCCGAAGATTATCGAACGAACAGCAGGCGGTTGTGCCGAGGGTCGTTGAGACGAAAAAGGGAACATAGCCTTCAGCTATGTCACTCTCGATCGCCTATCAATTAATCAAATCATGTTGAAACCAAAAATAACAAGACGTGAACGGAAAAGTATTTACTGAAGATGCTTGCAATATTATAAATTTATACATTTTATATCTTACAATTTAACCATTTTATTACGATTAAATATTACAATTTTTAATTATAATTAACATTTTAGATTGACAATAATATAATAATTTGATTACGTTAGTTTTTAATGTCAGAATGATATACATATAAACGTCTATATGAATAATATTAATTTTAATTAATTTATGTAGATGTATACGAATCTTTGAAACACTCATATAACTCGTGATAATAATGTCTAAACGCACCTGTCGCAAGGTCTCCCCGCGAAGTACGCTTTTCTCGTCGGGCTCAAGAATACGCAGCTTTACGAAGCATATCATTGCGTCCTTCTCGACAGAACTATGACTTTCCCGGCTGCAATATGCCATCAGCTTGCCGAGCAGCGCGGTCTCGTCCAAGTGTGCATGTGCAGGAGATTCCTTGAGTCTCGCAATTGCTTGTGCCCGAGCGGCCAGCATGCACACGAGAATGCATTCCGATGCTGAACCCTACGTACAGGGTGGTCCACATAAAATATTACAAGCTCTTTCTCTCTTGGGGGCTATTAAAGATAGTGACAAAAGTCTTGTTCGTTTTTAATTTCCTCGTGATTTATTATGGGACAAATATGATGCCATTATTGGATCTTACAGAACGATAGAGAGGCAATCTCCTTTTTTTTTGTAAGTAAAAGCATATGTTCTTTTTTTATATAGATTGAGTCTCTTTAGCTACATCATTTTCATAAAAATATTTAAATAAGATAATAGCAAAATTAACACTGCGAGATATTTCATATTTTATATGTCCTGATATGTTTTGAAAAAAAAATATATTAAAATATTTATAAAATATTTCAATGACCTTATTGTAATTCTTTCATGCATAATGCAATGAGAAAGATCGAGTCTTGATGTTTTAAAGAGAATTGCGAATGTTAACTTTTTTTTCAAACGAAAGACAAGAATTCTATCGATTATGTCGAAAATTGATATGCCTATTTCCAAAAATTGAAATTGGAGATGGATGAGGATGTGGGTATGAAGATGACGGGATTCTTGGGATTCTTTATATTATCATTTTTAATATTCGTATAATCTTTCAAACCTGTATAACACCTCCGCCTTTACTGCCTTCGCTAAAGTATAAGAAATCCGTAGGCAGTCCAATGGCCTTGCCTATAATTCAGAGAGAAATGATGCATCGCTCTGTAAATCAATCATTCATAAAGTTCAATCGGTCTGTTAAAATATATCGAAAGAGAATTACCGAACCAATCGCAGACTATCGTTTCCAGTTCTGTGCAAGCAGGACTGGCCGCCTAAAACAAATAAGATTCCATTTTGGTCAAGTAAATAATTGCATGCGATCCGTCAGACGAATTTGACGCGGGATCGAAATTATGACCGCTTCCGACGTCGGTGTGACAAAATGGAGAGACGCGCTTCGAAGTGCCGTTCTATCACCGCGTTAAACTGCGACTTCTCTAATTATAGTTTTTACTTAGTATTTACTTATAGCTTCTTAGACTGCCTGAGAAGATTTTTCACTCACCCAAGAAAATCCAATGCAGCCTATCGCATCAGATAGCATATCACCAAGAATAGAGGGAAAAGAATTTCCGGCCGGAAAGTAGGCGTGGAACCTTGGATGCTGCCAATGCGTGATCTGGAAGGAAGTTCATCTGGCTGGTAGAAGCCACTTTTCCTCACAGTCGATATAACTCCTCTCGCTATTTTGAAATACTTTTTCATATGAGAAATAATTAATTCTAATTTTAATTCCAATTATTTAACAAAACTCGATAGAATCGATCAAGTTTAATATAAAAAAAAGAAATCGTTTGAGCCGACTTTGCAAGTACTTTAATCAAAACGGAGTGTCACAATAATTCATCAAACATTTCTGACATTATTCAATCTCGCAATTCCTTCCCGATCTCGCAAATACTCACGCCCGGCATGATCTTCGATTCCACGTCCTTCATGATCTCATCCCAAGATTCCGGATCATTCGGCGGTCCCGATGGCAGCAGAGGCCTGAGATAGCCGGGACCAATATCTGGTGTGACTCTTCTAGTATGGATGTTGCTCATGAACTCGCAGATGTAGTCCACCATTTCCTTGCCGCGAACGCGGAACTCTTCGATATCCATGGTGGCTTGTTACAAGTTCAATTCCGTGACCTTTGCTTCAGACTGAAGACATTAAAATTCATGCTTTTCGCGAAATAGTACAAATATGTTGCATATTTTTTCGAGATATTTTCTTTAAATGTTCTTGTATATCTTTTTGGCATATTTATCGATATAATTTTTTAATAGTCTGCGATAAAAGCTTTATAAAGATTTTTTAAATTGATTTCTTGTTTTAATTGCAGGTATTGCGTCTCGTTCATTTTTCATCGGTCTTTAATAAATTTAAAATAATATAGTTATAGTAATAAATTTACATTTATAACATATTTATAACATATTAGCTTTTATTTTCCATTATTTGTCAAGTTATGTTTTCATAAATCTTGTTATTCGTTATAAAATTAAAATTTTATATCCCTATTATCTTTTTATTAAACGTTGATTTGTTCCAAACAATAATATCGTTAATATTGCAGACAAAAGATAACGTTATAACTCGTTGGGGCAGTATCGATTAAATCTTGATATTTATTTTAATATTTATTCAGTATAAACTTGTTTTTATAAATGAATAAATGTATATATATAAACGTATTTTAATAAATCTATGTTGTTTCCTATATTTTTCACAAACATGAATTTTCCTTCGCGATTGAAACAAAAATATTTTATTGTTAATACTTCTCTGCAAGTAAACATTTGTAAATTGATTAATCACACCAATCACGACTTTCGCGACACTCTTTACACCATACATTCAATATATTTTTGCGATTCTTATTCTCTTATAAAATGGAATCAGTATCTTTTACCGCAAACGAATTTAAGATTTGCCGAATTAGATACATAAGCCTTGTTTGAAGCTTAAGCAACCCTACGCGAAGAAGCTAGTTTAACACCCCCAGAATTTTACACCCTCACACATATCATCGTGATAACGATTATTGATCTAGTAATCTCAGACTGAGGACAATTCGATTGATACCTTTGCACAGCGTTTTAAGGCGATCTGCAATTTCGCGACTGTCACTTTCGCGTGTCACTCGTAATTTCAATTTCGCAAAATTCGCAGTTGACTCGTGCGGACGCCTTTCGCATTCTCCTACCTGTTGCTGCTAACGGTGATGATACGGCGTGATAGAATCGGGATGCACACACCGACTCGAGCTTACGTCGTCGGATCGGATGACGACTGAACTGAACTGAACAATCCGGGGCAGTTTGCCATCCGCCGCGGATATATGTCGGGGGCTTCCAGGGCGCAAAATTCCATCGGCGAGTCCTGCGCAAACGCATCCTTCTTCGGCAGGACTTCTTCGCCAATTCGTGAAAAGACGCGCGTCGCACACCGGCTTCCCGCACACCCACCCCAATACAATCGCATACGTGCTTGTACACGGGCATCTTGAGCTCGGTCAAAGATCATGGGGTCAAGTTACCCCTCCAAAGGAATTTTTATACGAAAATTACACGAATTGACTTGCAAATTACAGATCCACGTGCCCGTTAAGAAAAAGAAATATTTCTTTCTTTGATGTCGCATGAAACGTTTTGCAACGATCATTTTACTAACAACTTGTGAGGAAAACGAATGACAAGAAGTGATATTTAATTATTTTTTAATTTCTTATCCTAGTCACAAATTACATTTTTCTGATATATGCTGGGCAATTTATTTTGTATATTGATTATGTAAATTACATAATAATTTAATTTGAATTTCCCTTCGGTGCAAAAAAAGACTTATTCAGAGTTTATTTAATATCTGATATTTATTATTATAAGTTTTGCAAAATAGCATATAAAGCTCACATCATAATTATATAGAAAATATGAAAAATAATATGTATAAGAAATACTTATATATTCATTTTTAGTAACAACTAAATGATGGCAATATTAATTATCAGCATCCTCTCCAATTGATTTGAACATCAATATAATTGATTTTCTATAATTCTTAAGTCTCCACATAATAATATTATTTTGCATAAAAAAGTAATATATTATTAATTAAAATAATTTACAATTATATATTATTTTCGTTTCTTCTTTCGAGATTTATCGAACGTGAGTAAACATGTACAAATATCTATTTTCTTTAAGGTTTCCAGCATTGATTTATTATGTGCACTTTCACAAACATTTAAAGCTTATCAGGAAGACCGCCTTAGTGAAAATTAAAAGATAATCGGAGAAAAAGATAAAAAGATAGAAGGACTTTTAACAAGGAGAGAGATCTTATTCCGTGATATGACTTGGAAATATTCCTACAATTATTTGAGTTTTTCCTTCTATTTTTACTAAAAAATTTTGAAAAATCGACAATAGGGACTCGTCCGTTCAAAGTATTAAAAAAGCAGAAACATCAGATAGCCCTTTGAACAGATTTTGACCGATCTAAAGCCGCTTTCTCTTTGGAGAAAGAAAAAATCGGGAAAGTGCATCTTTTATTTTCCTTGCTATTTTTCTTCTGATCTTTAACGTTATCTATATTTTCACACCTTGGTTTTTAATTAAAATTCCGCTAGAATAAAGTTCACTTGACTGAAAAATATGTTTCGTTATCTCTTATCGTTTGCCTTTTAGAATAGATTGAGAACGGCCATTATAATTTTTGCTCAATTAATTACTCAGAAATTGTTTTGACATTTTTCATTCGAGAGGGGAAAGAAGTCGATTCTTTTTCCAAATCGACCGCGGGATTCGCGGTTAAAAGGACATCCGGTGATTCGAGACACCCCGTACAGATGCCTCGTTCACTCGAGTAAATTGGATGCTGGCGTTCTCGCGGTTTATTACAATGGAAAAAGGAGGGGTACGTAGGCATCGTTAAGAGGGTGCCAGCCACAGAAGGCGCCCGTTGACTCTCGCCGAGAGGGAACGCTCGGGGATGCTGAGAACGAAATACGCGGGATGGAAATCCTTGACCTCTCTTTCCTTCGCGGCATTAAAGAATCGACAGCGACGGCCCCGAGATATCGCGGAGAACGCGTTACCTTTCGATCGCGAAGGGGGGATTGAAGGCGGCAAGAATCATCATCGAGATAAGATCCCTCATGTTCTTTACTGCTGAAATTAGCTGCCGCGATGATGGCGGCATTCGCCGGATCAATTTACGTGGTAATTATAGCTCGGGGAAAATCAGGCGGCTCGAACGTTAATCTAAATAGCGTTATGGAATATTCGTCGATTACGGCGGAACGATCCGTAATGCGTCACGATATTGATAGCAGCGGAACTGATATAAATGCCATATTTCGGTGTAATGATCGCATACGTAACGCAGAAATTGAATTTACAATGCAGTAATTGAATTTTCGAGTTGGAGAGATGTATTTTAAAAAACCTATTTTTCATTCTCTTTTCTTTTCTAAAGATTCCCTCTCTCTCCAGAAAGAGAGAGAGAGAGAGAGAGAGAGAGAGAAAGAGAGAGAGAGCACAATACTAAAGAACTTCAGAATAAAAAAATTTGTAAAACTGTAAAGAAATATTTAATATATTATAAATTAATATTAATTTCGTTTTTACGGAGAAATTTTCCGAAGCTGAAATAATTTTGAATTTTCGAAAATTTAATTTCGTAAGTCACGGTTTTTTTGATGCGGAACGATTAATTGCATTGAACAATTACGCCCTAAGGTATACGTCTATTCAGGTCATCAATTAGAGCGAATTCTGGTTAATTGAATTTTCTTTGTTCTGCGTTTAATATTACGCGGCATTTCAATTTAGAAAGGGATGATCATTAACTCTCGAAGTTAATTAACACAGACTGTCGACATCGCGATTCATCCCGCGAAATGAACATATCCCTTACGTGACTACAATGTGTTTGAGATACGCCTAACACGTTATGTAATTAAATGATAATTTGAAAAGCGCGAGCATTCTTTTGTTTTATCATTGGTATTCTCGAGACTTGCGAATTTCACGCAAGATCGCGTAACGGGATAATTTCAACAAAACAAAGGGCACGCGTGATGCGTTACAAAGGGATCACTTGCTCCCGGTACGACGGGGGGTGCAACGAACCCGGGGCTGGTGATCGCGGGCCAACGGCAGATAGTCGGTCCTTCCGCTCACGCCTTTTAGGGATAAAAACGTTCATAATGCCGGAATGCGGGAGCAAAAGGGGGATACCCGGGTCGACGGGGGTGCTTAATAATGCAATATGGCGTCGGGGCGTCGCGACGCTATGCGTGCTATGCCGCGCATACCGCAACCATATACGCCTACACTTGGAGCCCTCTTACGCCCCCGCATTGTCCCCCGTATCCTGCCACCCTCCCCCCCTTCTTTGCCCTGTAGTTTCCTTCGCGGGAACGAGGCCGCTCCTTCGCGTATATCGCCTCGGCAATCGAATGTTGATTGGAAAATATTGATGGGACTTTCCATCCGGTATCCGCAGCGATCTCTTCCTCTTCTCGTTCTCCGTCTTCGGCGTCTTCGGAAAGGATGCTTTTTCCATTACGGTACGCTATGGAATTCCAGTGAAATATATATATATATATATATATATATCTCATATATATCTCAAATACATATATTATATCTTGAAGCCAAGACTTTCGACGCTACTCTGATATTAATTGCCGCAGATCGTGTTCAAGCAATATTAAGATAATGAGGCAGAGGATAGCAATGTTGAAAGGTCTGGTACAACAGAGAAATTGATAATATCATTTTAAACTGTGTAAAAATCGTTTTAATTTTCTATTACCGCACCGCCAGTGAAGTAATCATTTTTATGTAGAATTCAAATGTATTTTTGACTCTTCCACATTAAATGAAGTTTAGTATAATATATTTTACAATTTTTAATTCTTTTTTATTCTTTAATTCTTTTATTTCTGTATTAATATGTAGTCTAATTTATATACCCGTATAAAGTATACCCGTAATTAATTTTGGTAATTGCGATTCTGCTTGGAGAACATCTCCCTTGAATATTCAATAATTAATAAGTATATTTTAAATCTTATTTTGTTCTACTTATGATAGATATTTAACTCAATAGTAGAAATACATTATTTTTACAAACAAGTTGCAATTTTATAGTAAATATATTACTTGATCTATTTAATTTAATAATCAATATTTAATAATTATGGATGCACACACATTGGATATATTATATCGTATAATTATATATGCATCTTAATACAGACATACACACTTACGTTTTTTCAATTAAAATTAATTACTAAATATGAATTATGGAATATGTTCCGAAAACATCTTCGAACGTTCGTCGATCTGTATCTTCACCCTTGCGTGCGTGAGAGCCCCAGATAAACGTCACAATCGACGAATATTTCTGCGTACGACTATACAAGGTCGTTCCAAGTTCCATGAATGGTTCCATCGAATGGCACGCCAACGAAACGGCGATGCTTGTGACTGAACCCATGACCTACTGGCAGAGAGAGACGTGGTGTCTAAACACCGCCGCTGCTTGCTTCGATTTCCAGAACAGCCCAACTATTTCTGAAATTACACCCTCTGACCTTATTGATAAAAAGAAACCCCCCCCCCCGCCTTCGTAAGGGTCCAAAATCTATTTTAAGTTGAAATGATGCATTTTGTTATTGCATCATCGTGATGTTTTAAATAAGAAATTTATATATGGTACTCTCATTATTTCGTAATTAAACGGATGGTATTTTCCAAGATTTTTTTGGACTTTGATATTAAATATCATAATAATAATTAAAAGTTCAATTATAAAATTCCTTGAAGATATAAAGCTTAATGGCATTAAATTACTATAAATAAAATTAAATCGATGAATATAATTTAGCCATTTACAAAGACTCGTTCTTTTCAATTAGTTATCTTACAATGAGTCATAAATGAAGTAGAATCGTTTAATATATAAAAGATATAATCATATCTAACTAATAAAGTTATCTAAAAAGATGACCTATATATATTCTATAAATTTTAGATGGGAAGATCGAAATTGAAGAAGAAGCTACAGCAGAAAAAATCGACAGCGAAAGAAACCGAAGAGTCGACAAGTACAAAAGTGCCAATAGATAATTTACCAGAAAAATTTCTCTGGATGCACGTGAGTCCTTAAAATCTGTCAGATTTACGGAATATCATTCAATCTTATTTATGAAATGAAATTCAATCTTATTTCTACTGAAAGGTGAAGAGCGGTACAAAAATCAGAAACGTTCTTGATTACGCATTGAAGGAATTTCCCAGTTATAACAGCATCGTCTGGACTGGAATCGGACATGGCATTACGAAAGTCATTTCTTGTGCTGAAATCTTTAAGAGGAAACACGAGGGTCTTCATCAAGTGACAAAGTTATGTTATGTCAGGTAAGTTTACCAAGACAGAGAGATGTCAATGAGTACAATCATGGTTTAATTGCTATCTGATTTTAGTTCGGAAAAATTGAAGGAGGACACAACTTTCGAAGTTCGATTACCAGAAATCCATATTTTACTAACCAAGGATATTAAGGATCCAACTGAACTAGGGTAAGATTTATTAACTAAATCTCATCTTATCCTCCATCGAAAAAATTATACATAATATTTATAATTTAATTGGTTAAAAAATTGTTAATTTTTTATATTTCAAACGGTATAATTTTGTGATTTTAATTATATTCTTACATTTGTTACATACTTTGATTTGACACTAATAAAAAATAAATGAAAGTTTAATTTTATAAAATATTGTTCAATACTTCAATAAATTTGAATACTTTTTATTAATTAAAAGTTTATTAACTAAAGATAGTAAAACCTGAGTGAGATTCATTTAATGAAAATGAAAATATCGTTTGTAGAATATTTTTATCTTTATAATGCATTACTAATAATGTTATAATTAAAATTACGAATAATTAGAATTATTCTGAAAGTCTTTTTTATTCTCTTCGCAATTACAGTTGCGTGTACATGGCAGAAAAAAACTATATATATAAAACTACATTTCGTTAGATATCAAGCGCCTGGAGATTGTGGAAATGTTTCGAAGAAGGAAGATGCAACGGAATCAAAAACGAATATTATAACAGAAAGCACTGATAATGTACCGTGCATCAACAAAGGTCAATCCCTGACAATGAAAAAACCCGGGAAAAGAAAAGGTACAAACGAGTCAAATAAAAACGCACAACCATCCCCAAAGAAAAATAAAATGTCTTGATCAGTAATGGAATTAATATAATTAAAGTATTTTTAACTTCGTTCTATATTCTAGCTTCACATATTTCTATCATTTTTTGTGTTCTTTTTCTCTTCAAAGTCCGAACATACTCCACTCATTTTGAGTATAGGAAATGTAACAACTAAAAAGAACAATCAAACTTACAATTTATTTTTAGACATTACTCCATAATAGGAAGAGAAATAACACAATGAAAAAGAGAAACAACACAAGTCTTATATAGAAAGTTTATTTCTTTATCATTACATAGACAATTTTCACGGGAACAGTCATACGTCATATATGTATATGTATATATATTTATATATATTCCTGCTGCGTAAAGAATCTCTCGTCACATATCGCGATACTCATTAATACATTCTAACTCGAGTGTTTGTACTTACAAGTTTTATATACAGCGTTACAATATCCTTCCCACTGCGTCGAATATGAAAAAAAAACAATCTCGCAATGCGCGATATGCCAAAGCCAGTATCGCTCGATAAAATCTCGTTACGAGAAGCATATAGGGCAGTACAACTCTCGCGTAGCAATATGCGCCAATACGTGTTGAATATGAATTGCTCTGTTTTTCAGTATATATATAATAAAAAGATCATGCGATCACAAAGGCGTGAAGACACTATTTTTATAAGATGAATTACATATTACAATGAACATTTGCCGCAAAACAATGCTATCATCGATCGGCCGTGTCGTAACCATTTATTTTTCAGATTTAAAAAAGATCATCTTTCGTGCTAATAATATTCATTTTAAAAAAACGACGCTCATATTCGCACTATAATTTTATAGCGATATCTTATTATAGATTCGAAAAGCCAGATGGGCGAATTGATAAGTGCCCAACCATTCTTCTACATTCCATTTTTTTAATCATAGTTTTGACCTAGCTCCAACATATGGAACAAGCAATCTGTCCAAGATTCACCGTAAATTATTACGAAATTTTCGAGAACAAGATAGGAAAGCCTAGCATTCCTTCATATTGCTGTACGGAATAAATGTGTATATATTATAAATAACAGTGCTATTCCACATTTATCACTATGCCTCTCGCTCAAACAATGCATTTTATAAAGACCAACTACGTGATGACGGTTATTATGGTCACTCTAAGCTAACACGATGCTCGTATAATAATGTGTAAAATTCTACAATCGTTTATATAAATTCGCATTCTTCTTCTGTTTATGCAAATCGGCAACAAACATTTTCACCTTATTGGAAATATTACATTTCTGTATAATTGGGTCTTATCTTACTTCGAACCGCTTTGAGATATAAAGATCACGTCTCAAAGCTAGATCTATCATTTTATAAAGATAGAATAAAAGTAATTATGTAATTAGTATTATCTCAATAGTTCTCATATTGAAAAATTTCGACGATTCTTAGTGCAATGCACACTATTTTTACAAGTAAATTAATGATACATAAAGTTATAGAAATGTAATAAAATTTAAAAATGATCCGATAGAATTTGGTTTGCATCCAAAATTTATGAACAATTATTCACATAATTAAATGTGTGTAAATATACATAAATGATTTATATATTTTTCATTACACACATTTAGCGTATAGAGAGACACAGTCTATTATTTTTATAAAAAGATGTTTACAAATGGTAAAGTATAATAACGAGATATGGGAGACACTTTTGCCAGTGTCTAATAATTTCAATAGCTTAAGGTAAAAAGTTTATAACATTGTATTCTTTCTTCCTTTTCTTATTTAAATATAATATATTATAAAAAGTATAACAGAGATTAAATTACCATATGCAGTATGTTTCAATTCGATAGTTTTAATGAACTTTTATACTGTCTAAAAGGTTGCACAGATCTTAAACTTTAAAAGAATGAATAAATACAAGAATTGTGCTTATTAAACATTAAAAATACTGTTTAGAACAATAATTTCACAACTATTAATAAAACATTCATCGAGGAAAATTTTTGTTTAATAAGGTACTGAGCGAAGATAAGAATATGTCTTTTTTGAGATCTTTGAAATTTGTTACATTTATCGGGAAAATATACTACTTTGAGAGAGCTAAACTCTAATGAAGCAAGTGTCTTGAAAACCTGTATATTTAAATTCCAAAGATAGTTACGTTTCCGATATTAACTTACTCTACATAACTTATTCAATATTAGAACATGATTTGGATAAAGAAACGTAAACTCTAATGTACTTTTACAGAAATGTTTTTCGTAACATATTTTTATATCTTTTAGATATAAAATATTGAATTTTGAATATTGAATATTGAAATATTGAAGACAGATTATAATAAATTTACGTTATTTAAAATAAGACTGAATTTACTGACCTTTTTCAAAGATCTTTATTATATTAATCACGAAATCAGAATAATGCGTGATTAGCATTTTTCTTTTCTTACTAAATCTGGCAATTCGACTTTGGGCAATACGATCGCAATGTTAGATCCTATGCTTCGCTCTCCGTTGCGCCTTCACCTTCCATGATAGGTACTATCAAATTGTCCTTTGACATCAGATTATATTTTGTCACAAATGATGTAAACCTGTAACAATTGAAATCAATAAAATCCTCCTCCTTATAATACAATGAACATCAGAAGTATCTATATATATGCGTTCATAACCTGCGGCAAAGGAAAGTCTCGTTTTCAAATTCATCGAATATCGTTCTATGATGAAAGTATGCGTGAGAGAAAATTCGGTAGACTCTGCGACAAACGGAGCCGAGTTTCGCTACAGAAGATTCCTTGATACTGATTCTGAAATGCATTTTTAGAAAGGATTTATTTATACGCAACGACAAGAAAAAACAAATTACAAATGAGATGAGAAAGAAATACCTGCTGGGAAAATATTTGTTGCTGTTAAGTAGACATGCCGCTCCGTCCAGTGTGTGTCGAGTGTAATCAATCGCAGGACACTCTTTGGGAGTTTTATGCGCCGCGCATAAAAATATCCACTGTTCCGTGGCTGTCATCTGCGTGCAAGTCTCGGGATGGCACTCCTCTTGTAATCTGACTGCCAAACCGTTGAGTTCCATGCAGAACTGCCTGAGATGCTCGTACTTCCATACTCCTTCGTCATTGGCCTCCGGCATGTTGAGTATCAAATCAATGTTAGAAGGATCTCTTCGGATCATTTGTTGAATGTACTGTTGCACAGCCAGCGTGCTATCCATCTCTTCGAACGGCTCATCCGGCCACCTGCTGAAATCCTATAGGACGAGAAAAAAAACCTTGATCGTAAGCTTTATAAAAATAATTAAATCTACGTCAGCATCCTTATAAACAATCGATCTCTTCCCACTATATACCTCAGCACAGTGTAAAAATAAACCCGATATAGCGTATAAAACACGCAGCACCCTGCGTATTTTATCATAATGCTGAATAATCAATAAAAACTACTGAGAGATAAACAATCTACATTGTGCACACAGAAATGGAGTATTTTAGACGAGAATACAAATAAATCGCCCGTCAAATCTGTCGTGCTTCGGTGAGGGCAAGGAAATTCCAAAAGCGTGGTGAAACCGGACGTATGCTGGAAATCCAGGGAAACATTTTCGCAGAGAGTAAACAATTGCTGCGTTTATCCCGGACTCATCGATTTCCATCGGGGAAGTGTGAAACGGGAGTGAAAGTGTCGGGCGGCTCCGACGGCCGGGTGCCGCCCGGGGGCGCGTACGTCGGGGGCAACGGGTTCCTTAACGAGATTTAACGGGCGTTAATAACCTCTGCTTTCGTCCCGGGCCTGTTTCTCCGCAGGATCGTGGGTCCGTCCGCCATCTTCATCTTGCCAGTTGTTGCACTCGAGCGGCCGGTGCGTGGTACGCACGACGTAGCGTGGAGACGGTCACTTCGTCACCGCGGTCCCCGTCGATCGGATGCACCCACGAGCGACGATCCGTCCCACCCCGGTGACGAGCGGAGTAGTCGCCCAGATTGTTCCGCCTGGCCGAGTCGCGCATGCGCGTCGCGCGCGTGCCGTTCAGGCGTGTAGAAGAGGGAATAAATGGATTATATATTTTAAAACGTCTTATCGCATCTCGTCCTCGCTGACGTGCGCGCTTCCTCGTCGGGTTTGCATGACGCGTTTCCATGGGCGGGAGAGAGGGTGGTGGGATTGCGCTACTTTTTTTCTCCCTTATGTATCTATTAATTCCAGAAAAACGAGGCTTCGATCAAGAATTTTTATCCATTTAATTAATTAATTAAATGCTAAAAATAATGCTGGATTAGATTACTACTAATAAAAAATATATTTTAGTATTACTTGACAAGTTTATTGCTGAATAAAATAATCAAAGTCGCTTTATCTCTTGTCAAAATAAATTTTTCTTAATATCCCAGTAAACACCAACTGTACAGCTATAACATTGCATTAATATTATAAATTTCGTACTCAACAATGTAACAGTTATATACAACATTATTAATGTGTTAATTACATTATTAATATTGTTGAAATTGAAAAACTATAATATTAATGCAATGTTAATTAATATAATTTACTGGTATTTAATAATTGTGACTTTTGAATATTTCGATGATGCTAACTACAGGCTCGATTCTCATCATTGTAGACGCATATGAGAAACAGACAAGAGTCGAAAAGGCATCAATTCGACGGCGATACGATGTCTTTTCGAACGAACATAATTGAGTTATATTACCAACTGTCAGATAAGCAAATCGGGGCAACGAGTGGCTCCGTGCTAGATCGCTTGACTAATGTTGGAGAGGTCCCGAGTTCGAATCCCGCTGGATTCAATGCTCGGCATTATAGAGATTTGAGACTCTATGTGGGTTTTTCTGTTTGTTGATGGAAAAGAAACATCTGTGCATTTACAGTTGTTACAAAATATATCAACAATCTATCAGAAGAGGTGTGGAACAAATGAAAAAATGCTTTAAACCCAACCACCAAAGAAAAGAAAATTGTAAAAAAATTAATTTCAATATTTAAGCACAAGCTCAGGCCGATAGTACCTGAGGTTGAACCACTGCTAAGACAGATGAAGTTCTATGAATATTGGTATATATAACTTATTTGAAGAAGTTTGATATTATTGTAAGTTAATGAAGCGTTCCAGAAATGGATAATTTTTTATTTTAAATTGTTTTTGTTTGATAGTATTGTAAAGCGAATTTGAGGCAGTGGTGCATGAGCTTGTGCTTAAATATTGAAATTAATTTTTTTACAATTTATTATTAGATAAGTTAGTATTGATAGACTGCTTCCATCTTTAGTCGTTTAGAGGACCTGTTTAACAGAGTTACAGGACTTAGGTCAAGATTCAATAAGAATTACGACTTAAAGATAAGATAGAAATGAATATACACAATAAATACGCAAAGATATTAATTCACTTGTAATTGAACGTTGAAGAATTAATGACAACAATATATTTTATATATTTATATTTAAATTCTAATTATAAAATGTATATAGTAGATGGTTTTTCTTTTAACGAGAAACTTATAAACATTACACAATTAACTTTGTCATCAATTAAATATTGTTGCGTTATACTTAGCAGTCTAAATATATTAAGAAATAATGGAAGATCATGCAACTAGCAAGTCATACAAACGTGTCTAAAAAAAAAACCCAATTACATATGCACTAAAATTACACATGCACATAGCGCGTATTAATATAAAGATATAATCGTAATATTTTATTTGTTTATTTATGTAACAAAATTTTGTAGAATAATGAAGAATAGCAAGAATAGATAAGTAATTATATAAGGAATTATATCGAATTTAATTTCAAATTAATAAAAATATAAAGAAATTCTTTTGCAAATGTGTATTAGTACAATTATGCTTTTTCTGTTCCTTTTGTACAGTAAACACTAACTGTATAGCTATAATATTGCATTAATATTATAAATTTCGTACTCAACAACAGTTATATACAACATGTGTTATTTACATTAATATAGTTGAAAAACTATAATATCAATGCAATGTTAATTAGTATAATTTACTGGTATTTAATAATTGTGACTTTTGAATGTTTCGATGCTAACTACAGGCTCGATTCTCATCATTGTAGACGCATATGAGAAACAGACAAGAGTTACAAATAAATAAATTTTTCATTTAGATTATATTTTAGTAAAAGTATATAATTTTATGTACATTTAGAATCAATGTTTTCCGCCATGCACGATTTACGGTCCTCCAAGTCATCGATGTACTTTTTCATCACTATACATTTCGTCATGTGACAATTGCATGGAACATCATGCTCCACTTCCTCCGCATCCAGCAAACTAAGTTCCATATTGTAACGCCTTGGATACGATGCGTTTCTTCTTAATTCTAATTTGAAGGCGATAGGCTCGTTCCTTGTCACTTCTACATCCTCGGGCAGAACAACCGCAGTTTGCTTCCAATGTGTCGCCTCGTCGCGAGGCCCCGTGGACAGTTCCGAACCGTCTGGAAATTCGACTGCGAACCAAATACACATCCCTTGGAACCTCCCATCCTTTTCGCATATCGACACCGAATCCTCTCCACCCAGTAGATCTATCTCCTCCAGGGAAATGCATTTCAAATCCAGCCAAGCGAGCAATTTTTCTTTCGCCAAAAGATTGTCTTCATTTAAAATCAGGACCTCCGGCTTTAAAGATTTAATTTTCCTATATTCTTCTCCAATACACCTAAAGAAAAATTGAACACGCTGTAGAATTTAAATACTATTTGTAATTAAAAAAGAACCGATGGAAATAAATGCTTTAACATTGTTTCTCAAGTAGCAGTATCTTATTTCTGTTTTGGAATAATATAATTACCTCATACTGACTCCGCACACGTTATTCCAAAATTTATACATGGAGGGTAATTGGCATGGTGAGGCATACAATTTTGCAATGGATGGGAATAACAAACCATCCTCGTGTAAGAAGTTGTCCCTAGCAAAGAGTACAGAATCTAACATTCCTTCGTGTACCAAATAAAAACCCATCCATTCTGAAACAATTACATCTACTTTCTCCAAACTGCCTGGACGAATGTCCTCTACTTTACTGTGAATCACTTCAATTTTGTCCTGCACGTTATTTTCAATCGATACTTGTTCGATATTCTTCGCTAACATACTTGCTTCCACTGCGTAAACTTTCTTTGCACCAACTTGGGCACAAAAGATTGATAATATTCCTGCATAAATGATAAACATACTCAATCAAAGTATGTAATATATTGTAGTATGTATTATATTTGTTTTTTAAATACAAGAATCTTGAAATAAGCTAATCATTATACCTGAGCCAGCACCAATGTCCATTACTATTTTATTCTGAAACTTCTCTTTCGAATTAAAAATAGCAGTTTTATATGTAAAGACACGTGTTTTGTCGCTTAGCATTAATTGATGGATCTAGAAATAAAATCCAATTAAGTAAATCTAACGAATATATAATAAAGATTTTATTTATATATTTGTTTCACTTACATCGAGTTCTTCGTAGCTTTTAAAGTATTCATCCATTGTTTACATGCAGAAAGTATGAGTAAAAATAGAAATTATTAAAGCAATTCACAATTCCTATTTTTTTTTTTTTTTACTTTTCTGGCTTGTTCCCTCGAGACAATTTCTATTGAAAAATATATTAATCGGATTTTGATTTCACTCTGATCAAATACCACGTGGATAACACGTGTGTGATACAACCTATCTCACTAAAGGTTGATTAAATCCGTATTTGAAATAACTTTTAGAAAATTAATATTATTACGTTATGTACAATAGAAGAAATACAAAAGTAAATACACGGGAAACTTTTGTAGAAATATATTTCAAATAATAATTGGTCTAAAATATTTGTGTTCATGTTCTACACACGAGACTTCTAACCTCTCTTTCAAATGATGCACGTGTAACCTATACAATCAATATACTATACTATTTATAATAATCCTAATTAATAAGATTAGACATATCTTTACGTTTTTATTTATATATCGCAAACTTATTTATAACAATATTTCGTCTGATATAAAAAATTAATCTGCATTACAAAGATATCCTAATCTTAAATAAAAAATTAATATTTCTGATGTATTTACGATCTTAGATATCTTAATATCTAGGATTACGCTTGTTATCACCGGTGGGCAACCCCTCTTTTTCCATCATACGTTTTTTAAATTCCATCTGCTTTTCTTGTTGTTTCCGCTTTCTCTCCATTCGTTGAATCTCACTTGAAGACAATGCTGCAGAGGATAAATGTTTAAAAATATAAGACATTCTTACACAGGAATATTTTGCGACTAAAAAGTTTTTAATGTTACCTGGTTTTGATTTTTGTTCATTCGTAGTGTTTGTTTTATTTGGCGATGGCTCCACAGTCTTGACATTTGGAATCTTTGAGACAATAGTTGACGATGAATCAGTCTCTGTTGTATCATTGTTCTTCAGATCAGGATCTAAATATGTAACGGTTCAATATTACTTATATACTGCCCTATAATTATAATAGATAAGCTGAGAATAATATAAATGTACACAATGTTTATAATAAAACTGCAACAACTCATTCTTCTAAATCTTTTAATTTCTTCAAGTTTTTAAGCTATTTAGAATTATAGTAATTTTTTTAAATATTAATAAAGTATTCTTAACTCTATATATTGCAGCTAATCATATATGTATAAAATCATCTAAAAAGACAGTTTTCAGAGTATTAAACTTTAAATCGAATTAAGAGAAAAATCAAGCATTTCGAAAGTTTTTAAGGAAAACTTTCTTCGAAAACTGTTTATAGTTTAGATTTATAATACTCTCAGCTCTATTCTTCACTCAGAAATATTCTTCATACATCTATTTCTTACCTTCTATTAACAGATCCTTATTGGATATTCTTAATGGAACCTTATTGGATTCGGATTTACTGGTGAATTCTGTTTGTGCCGCACGAGAAATTACATCAGGATATTTGCGGCAACCACAGCGTTTACATGTAGGTGTGTCAATTGAAATATCTGATTTTTTTGAAACCTGTCTATCCAATGATTGTGCTACATCTTTTTGTACGTCGTTAGCTGGTTCAGGACTAATCTGTTTTTGCAACTGTTGCAACTCTTTTTCAATACTGTCTCCAAATGACAGCAGAACATTTTTTAAGGCATTTACAGCAGAACCCTGCGCAAACGAAAAGGTCAGCCAGAATATAAAATATTTTTTTTCCAAATAACTAATATATACAATTCTGGCATTCTGTATCGACAAGCCTTTTGTAGATTCCTCTGCGCTGTAATAACCAACATCCTCGTGAAAGTCTCCATTGTCAACCTGGATTCTGACGAAACTGACGCAGCCAACACAGCATTTGCCGCCAATTACATCGACGAAATCTACAACAAATTTGCAAGTTTACTTTAACTAAACCTGATTATTTACACTTATGGGACTTTGTTTAGTTAATAACAGATGTACCTAAGGTTTGGCTGACAACAGCATGATTCCACTTGCCCTTTCCAAAGACCTTATTGGCCGCTGAGATCAAATCACGACGATCAACTGCTAAATCCATCGCTTCAGCCTTCTCGGACTTGTGCGCATTTTTCGTCGCGACTTGTTTAGTAACGGGCTGAAGGACAAAAACAGTCATGTGTTCACAACATCAAGTACACACAACCGAGAAATAGATTATTCTCCATTTTACTCTATAAAATCCATACATATAAAAAAAGCCAACATCTGTGAGATTACTCACGAGTTTGATGCACGATAAATATTCGTGCCCACCGTACATATCGCCGGCAAAATCGCGTCTTTAAATCGCAAATTTTAGCGCGCAAAAGCGACCGGCTGACGCGCGAGGAATGTAAATAAAGCCTAGAGCACACGATGCTTTTTTACCTGCTGGATTGCTTGCTCGCACCTGTGCTACGCGTCCTGATTGGCTCTCATGATTGTAGGAACCAATCAGGACGCGTAGCATAGGTATGAGCAAGCAATCCAGCAGATAAAAAAGATCGTGTGCTCTAGGCTTAACAAACGAATCAACCAATTGCTACCGAGATCATAGTAACGAGAATGCCACCTTAAAACCCTAGACTCGAGAGAAAAATTATCAGTCTTATCAGCCGAAGCGATGACTGGCGGTGCAACAAAACGTTGTTCGTTTTTGTCCAATTTTTATTTTATCAGGCAAAACACTGCGCTATAATTCGCAAATATTATAATATATATAAATAAATATAATTATAATGTAGGAGATATGCAACTTCTTTTTAAATTGAAAAGTTAAAAGTTATATAATTTTTAATAATATAATTATACATAGAAAGATTTATGAATTATGCGTATGTTTATTT
>VBVQ01000510.1:0-50562 GCA_011636635.1 Tetramorium simillimum
TTTTTTGCATGATTGAAGAAATGAAAATCGATATATTATTATTTTCGGAACTTTTTTATATCCTGAGGTAAAAAAAAATTATAATTCTGATAAATTACAGTGAATCGTCACATTTTACGGCGATTTAATTTAATTCTTTTTATTTATTAAAATCATACACATTTACTTTTCTCGCAACACAAGAATTCTGTCATAAAGTGTATCCTTCTAATAAACGTATCTAACATGCAACAGTAAAATTATTCGAAATTGATTCGGAATGCGAAGAACAGGCTGGCACGAACTCGTTTTACAATACGTTAAATATTTCAAGACGACGAAGCCGTCTGGGATACGGCCTTGATGTTTGTTTTGCAGCGTACCACGCGCGAAGGCCGCCATGCATACGCAAGACCGTGTTGTCATTCGCGCGTCGAGCCTCAAGCGAGTAGATAGCGGCACATCGCTCTGTGCGTGGCGGATCCCTCAAAACGCAACTCGTGACCATATAGATGCCACAAACACCGACTACACGTTACATTTACTACGATTAGCGATCATGAGATATTAACATGCGATTAACAATTATATGCAACGATCATTTATCGCGACAGATATTTTGTTCTATTTATCCGGAGTTAGAAACTGTGGCTTTTCTATATAGAAAATAAAGCCAAAAAGTCGTAAATATCTACAGGCGATAATTCTTTCTTTAGCGGATGCATGCATCCGTATATATCTTGTGTCGCGCTTTGATTTTCCATCGAAGGATTTAAACATAATTTGTTTTATTTTTTTATTGCGAGCGACAGAAAATCGCCGGATCGATTGATTTAAATAACGGAAAAATATAATATATCTATCATTTATTGATGATATTTGTGATTCACAGAATTTATGCGTTTGAAATGTATTACGCATACAGTGTTGAATTCCAATATCTTTCATCCGTCGCGTTTGAATTAAGATTGAATTTGATTCAATCTTATCATTTGCATCAAAATGAAATTGACGATGACATTTCTATATTTTTTTATCATTAATGAAATATCATCGATACGAAATAAATCGATATGAATCGAATAGCCTTTAAATAATAAATATATATACAAACCACAATTAATTCTACATATGTACATATATTGATGGTTAACGATCACGTGGCATAAATTCGACGTTTGTCGTCTGTTAAGATTTCTTGACATTTAAGATTCATTCGTTTGTAAAATGTCACGTTTTAAATGGATTATATCTTTGTGATTAAATTTGTTTGTGTTATTTTTCTGTCGCAATGTAGCAAAGTGCGTATCATGTGCAATTAATGTCAGAAGGGTTGTACAAAAAATCGCGCGATTATTTTAATGATTAGAATAATCGTAATTAACTGCTTTTTCGCGAGTGAGTATGTGAGTGTATTATGAAAAAGAAAGATAAAGAACAGAAAGTCCGAGGAAACGTCGCGCGGAGAAATCATAGGGTAAATAATTTATTATATCATTCATATTACTTGTAGAATTAATTGGCCTGTACATATTTGGGAGTTCGGAATCCTTTTAGAAATTGCCCATCAGGATTTTGAAATATCCCAACCTATAAGTATATCAAAAGGACCATTTTTTGGTATATTCAGGCTTAAATATCTCAGAAACCTGACGTGATAGAGAAATTTGGTAAATGAATTTGAATTCCTTATTAAAAAATCAACGAAAATCAGTTATGACACATTTGGATTAGGATATCTCAAAATTCTCACGTAATGGGCAATTTCTGCGGTCAGATTCAGATTCAGCGCACCAAATTACGTAGGAGGTGACCCTTTTTCTTTAAAAAAAGAATACCCTTGTAGGTCTGTGTTATTGATAATTGCTGTATACGTTAGCTTGAAATATTATTTTTTTGAACATTGATAGTTATATCAATATTTATTTCAATTAATTTGATATTTTTTCTATATATTTTACAGTTTGATATAATTTATGTATCCCAAGTTCGTCGCTGTGCATCGTATCGTGAGTGACAAATCATGTTTTATTTTATTTGAGATAATGGATCTGTGAAAATTGTATCAAATATACTTATATACATATGCACGATGTGTATAAATATGTATATATATCAAGTTAATAGGATACATGTAATATATACATGCATAAATATAAGCGTATAAATATAAATATACGTATATAAATATAAATGTGAGCTATCAAAAAACCTCCATTATATCTTGAATTAGATGATTAAAACAGATTAAAATTAGTTATTTAATCCTAAAACAATTATCCGTTGATTTATCGCACATGCAAACAAGGTTACATATTCAAAATTAATAGAATTAATTATATTGATATATCTATGTTGGTATATCTTATTATACAACAGAATACTAATTGTGAAATGTGTTAATTATTGAAAATTTATGGGATAAACCTACTAAAGTAATAGAAAAATCTCTAAGTAATGTAAACTCATAATCAGTCAAATAAATCAATAAATAAATTTTTCCAAATTTGATCGAAATCATCCATTACAATTTTTTGCCAAATACATTTACATAAATAGATTTTCAGAAAGTTAAATATGAAAAAAAAATTAGAGAGCAGAGAGAGAGAGAGAGAGAGAGAGAGACAGACAGAGAGAGAGTATATCATGAGGACATATTATATTAATTTCAAATTTATATTATTTAGGTAAATATAGTAAAATGTAAATAAATAAAATAAAATTATAATAAGGTTTGAATATTCTCAGACAAAGCTTATAATATAATTATATTTGACTTTCTTCTTTTGATGTTTGTATCTCAATGAAGATCTGACACATTCTTAATATATTTTATGTTAAATAGAAATAGTATCTAGTTAAATATGAAGTAGGAAAAAATTATTAATATTTAAATATATCAGTTTACTTTTCCTTCCTTTGCCTTCCTCAATATTTTCATAAAATTTTAAACCTACGTTTTAGTTACTTAGCATGCTTATATTCTTTTAGGATAATACTATATAAACTCATGCAAAGTAAGTAGTAATACTTGGAAGTTTTTTTCAATATTGATATACATATATATATATGCTGAAAAAAATAAAAAAGAAACAGAAAATGTACTTTACTTACATAGCGTGTTCCAAGTAATTAACTTAATAAAAAACACTTATTAATTAATTTTATAATGCAGCAATTTTATTCTAATTTTTTGTAGCACAATTAGTCACATTAGATAATAACTTTATTTATAACAGTTAACATTTTTTATATAATCAACTTGTTACAACATTAATTGAACGTTCTAGTATGCATGTAAAATCAGCTGAATAGTCAAAATCAGTATTATGGGAGCTAAAGATCAATAACAAGAATAATTAATAATCATAAATGTAAATGTGCAAATTTCACGAAACAAATTCTATACAAATGTTGATCATTTATAATTTGAAAACTCTTGACACCGTTATATTAGGTTCTGACTATGGTTCTACTTCTGACTATTATACAATTAATCTCAGGAATACACTATTGTATGGTAATGATGGGATATTCATAAGAATAATATATGTTTCTTCCATACACATATGTGTTAAATAGAGTTATATTTCAATAGTACACGAAATTCGATCTGCGACTTCTCTACTACTAAGACTTTCAAGTCTTGGTAGTTTTACGACTATTACTCGGTTCGACGGATATAGCTCTGGGGTTTGAGATTATACGTAATTAGCGTTATAACGACCGCCTTGGCCAAATTGGATTATTTATTTATTTTTTCAACTAACGTTTCAATCAAGTCCCGTCAACGTCCCCCTAAGCTATATCGAAGGATTCGACCCTGCAATTACTTTATTAATTAAATCAAGATCGCTTCTGTAACCAGATGTTCCTTGAATCGTTTTTCTCTCTTTTTTCGAAAAGATTGTTAAAGTACATTTTATTTTTAATTATTGCAAGTTTTTACATCACATCGTGGAAAACAGATTTGATTTTACGTTTAAAGAAATAATAAATTAAGCATATTTGGCTTACAAGCTAATGTTGAGAACATTAAAAATTTTAAATAAATTATTATATATATTATAACTTTTAAAAAGCGTTTAACATCGTGATTTTTGGTAATTGGTAGAACATAGCGCTATTTAAACATTATAGAAAATTAAATCTTTGCATTTAGAAGGAACGTCCCAAAGTTCCAGCGTCTCATATGTAAATTATCATTCCTAGGAAGATAGGCAAAGATCGAGTTTCAAGTAATTACTTGCATACGTTCGACCGCTAGAAGTTCACTTCTATTAGATGCACAACACGATTTTTTCGCGGCTCTTCGACCGATCTCTTCTCTCGTTTATACGAGCTGCGTTCCGACCCGCGAAATATATTCCGCCTTTCTAGCTGCTCGTGTCTCTCCTACCAATCCCCCCCCGTTTTTCAGCAGCGCCATTCACTTTCCTCTCGTTCGCTCTTTCTCCCGCTCTTCCCGATCGACCATTCTACCCTCTTTTGAATAGAAACTCGCACGAGCGTGTGTGCGCGCCGCCACGGGTGTTGTTCCTCCGAAGAAACCCAAAACTGATGGTTAATTATATTCGTCCCGCGACTGAACTTGGACTCGAGAGCACGAAGGGTCTTTTTTAGTTTGCGGCACGCGCCGCCACGTGGCTTCACCGCCGACCTCGTGAAGAGGAAACGAGCAACCGACTCACGGCTCGTGTGGGGCCGAGTTAGTGTTACCGATATGCCTGGCCATCGTTTCCTCCTGCCTCGCGTTAGGATGAGAAGCTTCGCGAAACGAACGACCGCCCGGCACACGATTCTGTCGGAGCAAAGGGCGGCCATTATCGCCCCGTGAGATTAAATAATGAAACGGTCGCGCGCCGATTTACACCGCGACGTTCTATGCTCGCTCTCCCGACGATACTCATGGTTTATTCTCCTCTTGTCGAGAGCTTTCTCTCGCAAAAACGATAACTGTTCGGATTACTGCCACTAATACTTATGCATCAACATTACATGCACGCATCATGAACGATTTAAAAAAAAGAAATAAATGTACAATTTAATTAATATTGATCGAAATATCAGCAAATAAAAATAAATTCTAGGCGAAAATTTTTCAGCGTTTCAAATCACTGTAAATTTATATTATTTATTACTGTTTTTAGAATCGAGTATTATCTGTTCTAAAAATCAACATTTAAACATTAATTGCTCTATACGAGTGTGTGTATATTTGGGATTTATAGTATACGAACGGAGAGACATATGTGAATTGTGTGCGTCAATAAACTGTCAAAATTGTATATCGACGAGACGCATCGCGCGTGTCCGCGAATGTATAATAATATAGCTGATCTGGCGATGGACATTCATCCGTGAATATATAAAAGCCTCAACCGAGCGATGGTACGATCGACCAATTAAATTCATCGCGCTTCGACAACGGAGAGTGCCCATTATCGCCCCGTAAGATTAAATAATGAAATTGCCAAGCGTCGATTTACGGCAGCTTCATACACAGGGTTTCACGTTGAACGAGTAATTAATTGCGAAACTTCAACAATCTGCTTTATGCATCTAATCAGGAATCTTGAGGCGCGATTATTTTCGATAGATAAATTTTACGCTCTCTTAATCGCTTCTTTCTTGATTGTGAAAAAAATTCGCGTTTTGTTTTTGAAATCGCGAAATATAAGAATGAAAGAATGAAATCGATTTGTAATTATAAACGACCTTATTAATGAAATAATTGGAATACAAATTTTTATAATTTTCCATTTTTATTATCTTTTAAAAATTTATGCAGTTTCGAATAATGAAAGATATCGGCGCGTTGCAATGAAATTACATTATAGATTATTCTGAAAAAAGAAAATAGGTTAATAGGTATACGAGAAGAAGAAACGAAATTCGCCGCGAATTTAGTTCCGAAAACGAAGAGCATATCTTTTAAAGTGGGACTTTATCTAACAAGCGACGTAAAATTAAATTCGTTCTCCAATTTTTCTCTCGCCATTGCTTCACTCTTGTTAATCGCGTTACATTCCGCCGCGGTTGCGAAACCGTACATAATGCCGCACACCACGCATACCCACCGTTAGATTCGCGAAGATCCGAGATCCAGCGAAATGTACGATGCAGAAAAAAAAAAACATATCCCCCGGACACAAAGAGGGTTTGGCGTTACCGTGCGGAGACGTTAATGCCCCGTTGGGTCTGCGCGCCGAGGTACGCCTAAGTACAGACTCCGAAACTGTTCGAAATGTTTGTCCCGCAGCGAAATGCAATCACGGCGCGTGGGATTTGGGACAGCTGCGCGCGTGCTGAGGACAATTAACATGAATTATGGTAAACGCTCGCGGACCGGACCGAAAGGGATCGTCCGGGGCATCGCGCGATCGCGCATATGTACGAAAGCACACGCGGGTTATGGATCCCGGCGTCGCCCGTGGCGCGCCGAATATATCGCGGTGTGCATTTTTGTATCGGGAGTCGCAGGTGTCGCTTTCCGTTTCTCCGAGATCCGGATCGTTTTAAGAGTGAATTGCGAGCCGCTATTGTCAATGTAATCACTGACGATGAACAATTGTCGTTGGAATAATGTCGTTGCTTGAACTATCGATCATTGGAACGTGCGGATGAATTTGGAAAAAATTGAGGAACGAAGTTCTCACACACTTTGGAGAACGGTTTATATATCACAAGCGTATCTACATTTAACATTACATACTGAAAAATTGCGGCAAAAATTGCTTAAAAATTTGATGTAATCAAAGGTTCCAAAGAATGTGTCAGTATCCAGTGGTTGTTGCGGATTCCGGGTCGAGTTTTGCTGAAAGGAATTCGGAAACGTTAGAAAATCATCTGGTCTCGCGGCGCAGGCATTCGTGGAATTTTGAGCGCGATTATGAAAATTAAGATTAACCGTGGTCGCGGAAGTCACACGATGAATGTAAATGGGGCTTTCACTTTCTTTTAAGATTTTGTCCGTCCGTTGCCAGTGGCCAGTGGCCAGATGTGCCCGGCAGCGCGAATGTTAACCGGACGAATTTTTGCATGCTGTTCGCCCGCAAGTGTTCCTCGTATCGTGTGGATGTGTCAAGCGTCGCAAAGATAACTACCTGCGTGCTCTCGCGCGATTCGCCAGATAACCAACAATGTTATGGCCGTAATAAATATAATTTGCATAATCATCCGAGAGATCAATCAGCCTCTAAAGTTAACTAATATTTTTCGCTAATGTCACTCTTCATCGAAAATTATACACCACGACGCGTATTAATACATATTTCGCCATTTCGTATGTTCTTTATCACTTGTGTACGCGGCACATCTCATATAACAGAAAGGAATTAAAGGGATAGCAATCTAAGAATTTAAAAAGGAGCGCAATAATGATTATATGTATAAAATTTTATTCTGTTATCCTTGATGATTTTTAAATGATTTTTTAATTCATTGAAATTGTTTTAATTACTTATACACTTAACACAAAGATATTTGTGTAACTTTAACATTTTACAAGTTGCTCTATTTATTTTGTATTTCTAAAATTTTATAATTTAGTAATTATTTAGAAACATCATATGAATTTTAAAACTTTATAATTTTTTTAAATAAAATAATTACTCAAGTACACATTCGTTTTGAGGCAATATACAATTTTCAGCGTTTGGTAAAAGTCTTCATCGATAAAATAAAATTACCTTGTGGATATCTTAAATTTGAGATTGAGCACAATGTGCTACGGCAGAAGATGGCCAACTATATGATACTTTTTTTTACGGATGATTGGTTGCAGGTGCAATAGCTGGTTGTTTCAGGGCTCTTATTACGCATTGTACAGCATGCCATCTGATAAGTTAGCAGAAACTGGGATAATGATTTCCGTGGTATAGAAATATATAATAGCGCGGATATGTGTAAGTGCGCCGTACACGCTACGAATAATTAATATAATATAGCGCGTGCCACTTCAAGATGCCACTTAAGATTTCCATCGGAAATTTCTTTTTAGAAATTTCACGTCGCCAATGTGTACATATATACATATGTATATATATATATTTTTTTTTATCGCCCCCACAACCAGCACGCAGGTGTCTCCGTCGACATGAAAGGTGGATCGCTTCAGGGAAATTCGTTGCGTGTGTTCGATAAGCAGATAATCAACAACGTTACACTTTCGAACATCAAATGACGCTGTCGATAATCGATCGTTTTTCCAAACACTGTCCCGCCCAGTCTAAATGTAAACGATAATTAAAATTTTATAGCGCCTTTACGCTCGGAGCTATTTCGTTTTACGATGGAAGATATTGTTCAATTGTTTAATACACATTGCAACATTTTTTCCTGTACCTTTTGTCACAGTATAGAATTTAAACAATTTAATTGCAATATTTACGCGAATTCTATATATGCTTTTACATCAGAATATTTTAGGATAAATCGATTTATCAGAAAAGATGGCTTTTATAGCGCGTTGGATATTTGATACTAGTTTGTTGAAACAATAAAAGTCCATTTACGCTTAGGTATTGAATTTTCATGTAACGCTTGAAAAGATAATCTTCTTGATTATACCAGTTAAATCCCGATCTGCCGTTATAAAATGCAGTCACTCTTGTACACTTGTATATTTGTAAAACAGGTATTTTTATTTTAACGCGACATTATTATCCCTGCGTTAAAAATGCTTCTTAACTCGCAATTGTCTGCACGCGCATGTAAACAATTGGATACCTCTCGTAATATCAACAATCGATGATTGGCAAGGTTTTCAGCGCCGAGACATGTCAATAGTAGACAATAGATGAAAATTAATATCCGTAACGCGAAGCGGAGCTTCGTTAAACGGTGAATTCAATATTTCGAGGGACGGATCGTTTGACGGATGAGAAATCGGCTCCAGTGTTCAACTGTCGATTCTGGCTACGGCTCGTCGAAATGCAACTGACAAAATAATTAGTTTCGGAAGTTCGCCGCGCGCACGGGAGAGGTTTTGTTTGTCAAAATCGCGTGTGGCGGAATTTTCGACGAGAAAAAAGCGCGCTCTACGCACCTGCCGGCGAGCACAGGCCAACCGCATCTCTCGCAATTAGCACGCTCCCTTTAACGTGTACATTATCAATTACGAGCATCGAGTCGAGCGATAATGAGAGATATTAGATCATTACATATACGAAATACCGGGCATTTAAACCTCGAGTGTCACGGAATGTTCTCACGTACGAAACGACTTTCATAATTTTGTAAGATTAATTCTAAACTGAAGCATTGCAATACAAACTTGAGTATTTAGTTAAAAAAAAATAATTGTATTATTTTTGTTGAGCAAAACATATTATTTTGCTTGAAATTAAAAAGGTTGATTAAATAATCAGAATATATTTGATATAAATTTGTCAATTGTTATGTATCATAAAGAACTTTCTCTTATAATTTAGTTTATAATTTTTTTAATATATTAAATTATAAATATATATATAACCGTAGGTGCGCGGTGAATATTTGAAAATATGTTAGCATTTACAATCAAGCGCTGCAATGACGTTCGGATTTGAAATTGATACATTTTGGGAGAGGGAAAGGGGAAAGATACGTTCTTTATGAGATATGTCTACGTTTATTATTCTATGCGTAATGTATTTATTACGTCGTTATTTCCATTTTTATCTTCGAAAGAGGGACCTTTAAAGTTTCATAGAAACCCTATATTATCTTGTTGCATACAGTGACATCGAAACCTTGTGAGAGAGATACGTTTGTTTCGTTGAAAGCATTACGGGCATTTTTCCTTCACCTGATAGATAACTCCCCGTTATAAGAAGACACAAATGCCGTATGCACAACGTTGTCTCGAGGGTGGTTCGGATACAGAGCTGATAGCTCCGGGCTGATAGATGTTGGCTAATTATGTGCCCGAGAAGTCCTGGCTTCGTCTGGCCAGGAAGAGAAGCCCTTCCTTACGTTCGCCCTTTGGTCTTCGCCGTATCGCTCGCGACCACCCATTGACAATAAGATCGCCTTATGGATTTGACAAAAATATCGCGGTTATAACATACTTGATGCGTCAGTCGATTCATGGACATGCGTTGCGTTGAATTTGAAGAAAATCCCGAAAAGAAAATTAATTGTACGAAATTTTGGTCGCGAAGCGTATCTGTACAGATAATATAAATATTGCTTCAAACGTGACGTTTGGTCGTATATTTAAATTGAGTTTGCCACATAGAGAAAAGATCTTGGAAACTTTTTTTCTTTTCAATTAAAAAGAAAGAATGAGTTTTTTGTTCTCTCTGATTAATTCAGCTTATAACAAGCAATCATTTAACATTAAAAAACATTATTTAATTTATTTTTCGTTTCGTTTATTTTTGCGGGATATCTCTCATATACAGATATCACGCAGTATAAATCTTTTGTACCTTTCAGTTTCTGGCGCACTCATTATTCCGTAATAGAAGCACTTTAATATTATCGCCATCGTCATTCACGAACGGCTATCATTTCCGCGCGAATATTCCAAATACTCTTATAAAATCGTTAATATTTGTTTCGATAATTGCTACGGGTATGGCACCTCCCGGCACGGTTAATTTACACAATTATAACGCAGTTCGATTATAATGTATGTTGATTACGTACCTCATTTGCTCGCAATTACAGAAACGCTATCCGTGTTTAACACTTTTTAGCGCCGGTATATTAATTGGCTCCTCTCGTCGTGAATCTGTTTCATCCAATAACACATTTAATGTCTCGCCAAAATTACAATTTCACTTTCGCTCGCTAAATGATCTCCTTCTAACGTTCGTTGCACCATGTCACATGATTTTCCGTATCGTATAATGCATTAATTAATACGTTTAACGAGATTATGCTAACGATAAATGCTGCTCCGCGAAAATAGACGGAATGTTATTCATCAAATTTTTGACGAGTGAAATAGTTTCCAGACACAGCTATTGAATTTAATGGAGAATTTAAACGATAAAACTGCTGTTACGCAGTTACGTCTTTTTATATAACTCTTCTGTCACATATACGCAACAACGAATTATTATTCCTCTCTATGCACAATTATCTTTTAATATTTGAATATTTTATAATACTTATAAAACAGCACGTTAAAAAACGGAGAAAATAGAAAGCAGTCATTAACTGAGGGATTAATGTTTGTTTGAAGGAGAGCGCGTTGCAAAGATATTTTGAAATCTCAAGTAAGGCTATCTTTATCTCGCGTCTTTTTTTTTCGTAAAAAAGTTTGCAGATCCCTTCATCTGCTTGTACACGAAGGAGAAGAGCGACTAGGTCATAAGAGCGACATGAGCGACTCGAATTTCGTCGGAGGCTATTATCGTTTATCCCAACCCGGCGGGTTCGCTTTACAAATTCCTGTTCATCGTTCATCGTTGCAGCGTCATGAAACGACAGTGCATATGCATTCTTACGTTGGCGCGTATGCACACACACCGTCACCACGATCGCGATGCCTCCTCGCTTCGTAAGTTTCGAAGGTGGAGACGTGTGTTCATTCGTTGGTTCGCCCGTTCTTTCTTTCGTACCTTCGTTCCTTCGTTCGTCCGTCCGTCCGTTCGTCCGTTCGTCCGAGCGTTCGTCCGTCCGTCCGCTCGGTGGTACTGGCCCTGTAATTGGGCCCAAACTCTTAGCTCCGCTCGACCGGCCAAAGATTATACACCCGCATGTCCCGAGGGGCTCGAGCCAAACGTTCTTGTGTGATATATTATGCTGCAGATACCTGTATCTGATTCACGAGGTGAAGCTGGCGTAAACGGAGTAACTTTTTCAGTGCTAAGAGCACGTTTCTATACCATCGCATTGGCAATATATATCCACGTCGTCGGGGTGCACACCTAAACCTATCCTAGACCAGACAAGTAACACGCGACGGGCGCGACGCTCCGTTTGAACGGCCCAAAGGTATCCCAAAACCGTTACCCGTTATCTCTCGTCTCCCTGGACCTCGTGCGCGCGCGCACGCGGGCACGGGCCCCAAGATCCGAACGCCGGATCTCTCGATAACTCCGTCCGTTCGATCGCCCGTTCGATCAATTTTGTCGGGCACGGATTCGTCGGAATTCGCTAATAACACAGCGAAGACGGACGACGGCTCCGGGTGACCTGATATACACAAACTCCGCTCGTTACGTCCCGACTGTGACGTAACTAAACTCTACTTCTCTGCGCTAACTATACATCTCGAGTCCTCGTTCTCCTCTCCGCCTCGTCGCCTCGTCGTTTTCTGCGTGAACTTTCAACAAACTCTATCTCTGTTAGAATACTTTTCCTCATATTATCAGCCTCGAGTTTGTATTAATCTTTTGCGCGAGTCTAGTCGTCTTTCGTGCAAGATTGTTAATATGTGAAATTCTGAAAGGAAAAGTTACTTTAATTTCGAAAGCTATCGCATATCGGACATTTATTTTCATTATCAAACAATAAACAGATTCAATTTTTTAACCAAATTTTTGCAATACATTGCGAAATTGCGAATTTCTTGTTTATATATTTTTACGATTTAAAAACTCGAATTTTCACGTCACGTTATGTCACGTTGAATATCGAATGTACACTTTTGTAAATTTTCAAAGTTTTATACACATGTAAATATAGTAATTTATATATTTTTAGATTTTAATGGTTAACTATTTTATTGTCAACGGCGAATCCGATAAGGTCCCTGGCTTACTTATTCCTACATCATCACGGCAATTCGAAACGGATTCGTAGTGAAAAAAATCCACGGTAAGGTACATTCCTTAATGCTCAATATTGCACTTTTTTCTTTAAACTTCGGAATATTAGGAGTTTGGCTAACGAGTGACGATCGCGGCAATTCCATCGAAACGTTCACGTTATAAGCAGATGATGAGGAGCGATTCGTGACTTGGACATCTGCGTGCTTCTTTGTTGCCGCGATATCCTCGAAAAACAGAAAATTACGAATTACTGCCTGTTCGTGTGTAACGTACTTTCCTTGGGCGTTGCAACCGGGAACGACGTGGCCACCGAGCGGCATATCATTTAACCCCGTAGCGGCAATGTTCGCGCTGCAAAGTGTGGGAGGGACACGACATATTGTCTTGGAATAACATGTTAATACGGCAAACGTAGCCTTTGTTTCGCAATCGGGTAGCCCGATACGATCTTCGTCGACGATATCCTGGGACTCGTGGAGACAAACTTGGATAAATTCGTCAGCGGGTGGTTGCCGGAGAAGATAATTAACCGTGTAATTTATACGGTTATCTTGCGATTATGTCCTCATTTGCATCCCTGTGCATTCGCTGATGTTACGTCCTCCCGATCATTAATGTCGCGTGCACATTAAATAGAGGCGAATAGTAAAATACAATATAATTGCGGTGGGCGTATATCGCAGGAAGGAGACTGACAGCTGCGGTTATTGCAAAATCATACCTACGCACCCGCTCTTTGCGCAGCAACAGCGATACATTTGCGTAATTGTCACCTGCAACAGCATTGCGATTTTGCAATGAATGTTCATAGATTAGCAACAAGTATAAATTATACGCAGAATGGTTGATGGAAAAATAATGAAGGCTAAAAAGATGCAGAGAACTACGTGTTTATTGGGAGGTATTGTCGCATTTATTAATAATTAGTATCTGCTAAATAAGTTGCGAATATCATCATTTGCTCTTGTTCAATTATATTATTAGCAAATGTTTACCTCTGCGTGATGTCGAACTTTGCATTATGCATATATTGTACATTATTATTGTATTATGCGTATCAATTGAACGAATATCACTTGTGCGTTAGTGACACGTCAAAAAGAAGGGATAAACTTTCCTAAACGTTCTAGACTACAAATGTATAATAAACATATAACAAATATTCAAGGAAGAATATTTAATAATTTTATGGATTATAATATCAATATCATATATTAACTTCGATTATGCGCAAGAAATGACTAGGATAAAGTACGTCGATTTAAATTGTCCGATAGCTATATTGTAGCGCTTTAGACATTGAAGAAATTTTCTCAGTTGCACACTTGTATCAATTTTTGCCGATCAACGGGGCGTAGACTCGCGCAGCTGAATTGCGAATAAAGTAGAACTGCATCGCGATTGGTAGAATGATTGCCATTCAACGGTTGCCTACGTCATGTCGAGAGAGACATGGATGATCGACAGATCGATCGGTCCCCGCGACTATGACAGTCCGAGGAGACCATTTCTACGCCAATCGCCTCGAACCGAACAAGGTGCAGATTGGTGGATAGGTTGCATGTAAATTGTAGCTGGAAATGGTCGCAATTGCACGTCTCGATAATGCCTTGGGTTGCGGTAGATCATGTAATCGATGGGATACGTAACATGCGAGATTTTGTTGCAAATGCGATAGATCACGTCTAATCGCGCTGTCTGCGATGCGAACGCACAGATCGCAGTGGATATGCAATATCTCGGACGTAACTTGTAACCTGCCCCGTAGCGAAACCCGTGCGGCGAGCTTGCGCGCGTATGCGAGGCAGACCGGTGTAGAACTTAACAATTGGCCGTAGTGGCCTCAGCAAATTTGCAATCTTCGACGACAGTATGCCACGAGAGTCATAATCATACTCTTCCATTCCGTTTAGCGGCGATTTTTTTATCCCTATCCCAAAGTTAATATACCTGTACAAAGAAAGCTTAGAGTTATATTTCTCTTTCTAGTCTCAAAAAAACCTAATAACATAATGATAAAAGTTGTAATTTGCAGTTGTATTAATTCAAATGTAGGGTCTGCTGAAGATAAAAACTATAAACGATCTGTTCTATTATAACTATTCTAATATCTTTATTCATATATTTTTCAAAATATTTGTTTCAGTAATTGAGGTTTCAGTAATTCAGAAATATTTACTACATTTCTCTCTCTCTCTCTCTCTCTCTCCATATTTTCATAGACTCCGATTTGTGTAGCCGCATTCAAGGCTAAATATAAATATATAGTATATTATACACGACTGTGGAGTACGTAGCGCTAGATACAATTGGATCCCGCCCTGTTAGCTGACTCTACAAATTAGCGATCGCACACGCACGCACCGACCACTCGATATCTGCCAGCGTATCGCGCATATGTGCACGACCAGCGTTCGTAGGTAGATCCGATCGTCTATGCACAACTCTTCCGACTCTTTCATTACAATCGAGTCTCAATGCCAGGGTGCCATATCGTCGCGGTACATCGACGCTACATCATTATGACGGCGTGCAACAACAAGTATAGAGAAAAATGCCGATACTTTATTTTATTGACGTCGACGTTTCTTTCTCGATGCTCTTTGTCGTTCGATATTTCTTGCTCGATCGCTCATATCGAGATCCACGCTCATATCGACACATACAGAATTGCAACAAATTCTTTCCGTAAAACATCGCTGGTATTGTAACAATCAAAAGCTCGCAATTAAAGCATAAAGTAAAGATTCGCTTTAAAGCGTACGTCTCTCGATTGATGAATGGTCTAGGATGCAAAAAAAGAGCAAAAGTTGTCGGCAACGCACACGCCGCGACCTGCCGCGGTTGGACTCGATATCTCTGGTAATAGGTTAAATCGCTACTTCCCCTCCTAACTCTTTCCGCCGCATCCCCGCGTGCAATGTGCAATGCGGCGCGCGCGCGCGCGCGCGCGCGGCTGAAAAAAATCGCAAGACAGGAAAGAGGAGAGCTTCGCTCGCGCGCGCTCGTTGATGTGGCCACGCCCGTGGCGGATTCCTCATACGTAACTCGTGCGGTGGCTCGACCTACCAGACCTACCCTTTCTCCTTCTCCTCTCCTACACCTCGCCGTCTAAGATTACGGACACGATGCTTTTATTGCAATTGAATCCCTCGGTCCCCTGCCCCCCTTCCTTCCAGCTTCTCTCTTTATTCCCCCCCCCGCTCTATCCTCTCGCTTCTCTTTTTTCCTCGCCGGCGCGGCGTATTCTTTCCGCGTGTTGCGCTCGCCGCTTCTCTCGTCGTCTCTCATCCGCTTCCTACCATATCCGCTTCTTCTCTTCCTTTTTCCATTCTTCTTTCTCTCTCTCCTTCTCTGCCCTTCTATTTCTTCCTCCTTCTCCTCTTCTTCTTCGTGCCACGAAGTTCTGTATCTCTTGAACGCTGCGCCTTCGCTTGTTTCTTCTCGGCTCCTCGTCTCTTTCCCTCTCTCTCACACACTATCTCTCTTTCTTTATCTCGTTCTTGCCGGTCTCTCGCGGTACACGTTTCTGCCGTCCTCGCCTCTCGGTGTCTTCCCCTCTCTCACTCTCTCCTCCTAGCTCCGTCTCTGTCCCGGCGTATGAAATACTTTGCTCGAGCACACCTTTTTGCTTCTGCGCCCGCGGTTGGCCGCGCGCTTTTATATTACGAGTTTCGCTCTCTTGCACGCTCCGCGCATTGCCAGCCAGCCCGAGCCCGCGGCTCATTAAAGCGATGCCTCCTTGATCCCCTAATTACAAGATGGCGGGCGCGACTGCATGGCGTCCATAGAACTTATGCGATATGAGGCCGTGTACGCGCCGTGTCTGCCGACTCGTTTGTCCTTTCGCGTATGGGCGTAAGCGGCTTCGCCAAAGGGATTGCTCTCTTTTCGCTGCTGAAGGTGGACTCTTAACGCGCTCTCGGTAATTAAAAGTCCCGCGACTCTGGTGTTACAATGTCTTGTAGCGCGTGTTGCATCTTGCGGTGCAAAATTATCGCGCAGCATCTCTTGCTACGTTCAATTGGCGAATTGGTATCGAATAAACGGAATATCGCAACGAGTTATTTCTCATTCGAGATAAACCTTATGCATATTGTTGGTCTTTAATTCTAATCTGTATCTTATTACACATTACATTACAAATTAAACAGGATTGTATTGTTTTAATAATTAATTTTACAAAGTAAACCTGATAGTTTCAGAAACAATTAATCGATTTGCATGATAGTAAATTGATAGTAAAAAAAAAGAATAAAGGTCTCTTGTATCCATTGAAAAGAAATATATTAGAGTCGAAGAAAAAAACTTTTTAATCACACACAACTTTTAAAATTATTTGAAACATACGGATGTATCACTTTTAAAATTCTCTCTGTAGGAGGCAAAATTTAACTTCAATTATTAATTTACAGACGAAAGAAATCCTTGAATAATGTAACACAATCATAAATTTTATATTAAAAAGTTCTCTCAAATTTTTGTTGGAAAGCTGCTATTTTAATTGAAAATCGTTTTGTCCCGTAGGTGTTTCACGATTTGATTGAACAAGGAAGCTTGAAGATTAATGTTCAAATAATGGCGTGTAAATGTTACCGTATCCCGTATCTGACATTTGAACTTTCGTGAATCACTTGAGTGAAAGTACGCTGCCGTTTTAAATATTTTAATCCGGTGGAAAACATGCCATTATTCATAAAAATTGAATGGCCCCGCTTATTTTAACTATTTATGACATAATTTTGAAAATGTAAATTTGATTAATGTCATACAGATAAGCCTCGTCAGCAAAAATTATGAATTGAATCGTAATAAGAACATCATTAACGTACATTGACGCATTAACGCAATTGAAATACGTAATCACTTAACCACACAGATAAAATTAGTGCGTTAATACGAAATTTTTATCACTATATTATTAGAAATATATTTGTATAAATATATAAATATATATAAATATATTTCTCTGAAAAAGTATAAATATTTAAATCGAAAACACTCAGAACACAAGTACTATTATTTTTATTTTATCATATTCATTCTGCTATTTTTAAAACTGTTTTTGAAATTAATATAATGCTATATAATGTTTAAAAATAGAAATTTATTTTAGAAATATATATGTATATACGTATATAAGCAGATTTTAATATTTATTAAAATACAATACAAATATTTAATATTTCTTTTGAATAAAAAGATTATTAAATAGATGAATAAGCGTAATAAAAATTACATTCTAAAGATAGTAAATTTTATGGAATACTATATAAAATTTTTTAAGACGTATTTTAATTTAATTCAATTTTTTATATTAAAGATTAAAGATAAAGTAATAGCAATATAATTAATATAAGGAAATTATTTATCTGGCATATAAAGCAAAATTCTTTTCTGGTAAACGCGCGCATCTCATCGTTTATTTTTCTTCTAAAATATTAATAATATTGACAATTTTAAAATTCTGCATCTTTTTTTATATAATCAATAAAGACAGCTAGGGGAATTTATGAGAGATGGTTGCTATGGTAGTCGAAAATACAGAATCTTGCTTTCCTACGGGAACCAGGAACAAATAGATATGCGGATGAATAGTGATGAGACAAGAGAGCTCTAATATGTATATGCGGGCATGCATATGTATGAATGCATATTCGACAGATTTTCTACCGAATGAGAAGAGCAAAATGCGCGAGAGAAATTTATTCATCGCGCAGGTAATTCACCCGGAAGTAATATATCGAAAATCACAAGATTAATCAAGTAAAATGTGAACGGTGTCTTCATAATATTAAAAATGTTCGGTTATAGAAAATGTTTTCACAGCGCATTATAAATTGATTGTAACGGACCGATTTCCATCAATTTGTTGCCAATATATTTTACTTATTAATTTACCGTATGCGGATTTTTTCAATTGTCGATTATGCATATTTAAATTGCATATAAAAACGCATGAAAGCCTTTTGCTTTTTATTAACACTTTATGGAATTAATTTAAATTCTATGTTTGGAGTTTCTGTAATTTTTCAATTACATTCAAAGGGTAAAAATAATATAAAGTTACATATTAAAATAATAAATTCCAAAAAGTTGTGGTAACTTGCGCAACCAAAAATTATTTTTCGATTCGTGCAGTGAGTCAAATTGTCGAATATGATCAACAATGAAAATCCATGCTAATTATATGTAATGATTAATATTTTTAGGCATAATAATAATTTGTTATTTGCACCCTTTGTAAAATTTTTGTCACATTATAAGTACACGTGGTTCGGTATGACGGCATAATATAGAATACGCAAGTATAGAATACATTTTTAGACGACGTTTAACGTCGTTTCTAGGGCGCCCTAAGTCTTTCTTTCCTACAAAGTAAAATCAGGTGGCCTCGACCAGGGTAGGTGTGCAATGTCCCGCAGGTTGTAGGCATTGTTTCCGAGCGAATTCGCCCGAAGGGTGCGGGCTTCTTCAGGTTGCTGGCGTCCTACTGAGCGGCCCACGCCGACTGCCGCTCATCGACATCCCGACAGCCCCAGGACTCAAATCCAGAACGGCTCTTCGCGATCCTCCCCATGTTCGGACCCGTCCTTCTTGCTTCTTCTTCTTCTTCTTCTTCTTCTTCTGCAGCTTCCTCCACCTCTTGTACCACTATCTCCTCCAGCTCCGCGAGTCACCCTCTTTCTCCCCCTGTGGCTCGTCTCGAATCCTCTCTTTCTCCATTACTCTCCCCCGCCGCTCCGTCATCGGTGTTTCTTACCTCGGGCTCCGCTTCTCTGACTGCTGGTCTGGTCCGGTGCTCCCTTCTTTTCGTTTGCGTGGCGTGGGTGTGCGTGCCTTCACTTTGCCCGGTAATCGTATGTAAATCGTATAGCAGATCTCTCCCGTCCTGGTCGCGCGACCGCCTGGATGAAGGGGCCCCGTATAGAATCTGCAGCGAGATGGACCGTGCGGCTTCTTACCCCGCGGCGGATACGGAGGATAGCCGCGTGCGTTGCTCATAAACAAATTATCCGGACTCAAGGGTCGAAGGTCTATTGAACCGAGGCGATCCGTTCTCCGTTCTCATTTACATAGTTAGCCCCGGAGCTGCAGATGCCCTCCCCCACCTTCTACCTTCTTAACTTCGTTGCCTTCTTCTCTATCTTCTTCTTCTTCTTCTCCTTCTTCTTCTTCTTTTTCTCCTTTTCCTCTTTTTCCTTTTTTCCTTATTATTCTTCGACTTCTTCTTTGCCTCCTGTCAGTTTTTCGTTTTCTTCTGTCACTTGACACTCCTGGCAACCCCGACTTCACTGCATTTATTCCGGTATTCGTTTCCCGACTGTATAGTCTTCCGGGCTAAGGGTGAATTGTTCCTCGCATTGTTGCCATGAGAAATAGCCGTGAATTCCTGCTTGGATATATTTAAGAAAATAAGGATATATTTATATATATAAACCGCATATATTGAAGTTTATAGTATGAGAACATTAATCTGTTATATTCTAGTTATCCGCAGATGTACTGTTGTTTATTTCCCCGCATATAAAATTCGCTCGAAAATGTTTTCATACACAAGATATATCTTAACGTGTAAGTTATTGCCTATTATTAAACAAATTTTTTGAATAATATAAAAAATACGATTATCAAATAATATTTAGTATTATGAAAATCTGTATTTAATATTTTTGTAAAAATTTATAGAAAAATTTTGATATATAGATTAACTTGTCTTATGGTTGAACTGCTTTCTTGAAAAATATTTTAATTCGTATAGATTTGCAAGTAAACTTATGACCCCGATTAGAAGTGAGTCATCTTCTGTTATCATACAGTTGAGATATCAGGACAAGTATGCGAGAGAAGCACTGCTTCCATACTCCAGTCAGCAGTCTCCTGTAACGAAACTATGCGAAGACACACTCGAAGATGTATAAATCAATTCCAATCTCTATAGGCGTGCCGATAAAACGAGTTAACTAACAAATCCCGCCGAACGGGACAGCACGCCTCGGGATATAAACTGGACGCATAGGGGACACCCCGATGCGTGTAATCGAGGCCGCGGTGGTTCTGTTCGTAACCGTCCGCGTAGATACATTCGTCATGAGAATGGAAGTACCGGTTCGCTGGATGAGACGACGTAACTAATATACCCTGGCGAATACCGAAGTTGTTCGAATATAACGAAGCCGCAGTCTTTCGCTATTTCTACGAGGACTTCGAGGAACAGCGAAGCAAATCACATGCGAGTAACAGCTCGCTAATTGCACCGGCTAATTCCACGTGGGCGGAAGCTCACGGTTGCCCCCATTCCGCCGTGACTATTCCGCGAGCGTTTACGTACCACGCTTTAGCGATAAACATGTCGATCGGTCGATGCAAATTGTCCATTTCTTACCGGAGGATACGAGTGATGGGAGTATCGGTGTGGCGCCGCGGCGTACGGGAAGGAGAGCGACAAATCCTGCCGGACGTCGCAATACGCCTCTGACAGCACTTAGGCGATGCTCATTACGCGGACGGGCGAGGGAGGGCGAGAGCGGCCAGACGCAACGCGATGCACCGCGCCTCGCGTCTCGTTTTGTCGGCGGTGGTCGTACCTCTACGCGGCGTAATCACAGTGCCCCGTAGCGGTGCACGCTGGGGCCCTGAGTAACCCACGGCGGCAGGGCAAGGGATGAGGCAGGGTAGATCGAGGGGTTGCTCGGCCACAGCCGCATCGGCGGCGGTGTCGGCCACGGGAGAGAGAGATAGGGGAATTATTTTTTTTTCTCTTCATGCCTTTTTTTCTCCGCAGCGCGCAATAGAAGGGGGCGAGGGAGATACTGCCTATCGAGATGGAAGAAGCAGAGAAAGAGAGAGAGAGAGAGAGGAAGGGGGGCCCCGACAAGGTGGGGTTGGAGGCGCTGGCTGGCAGGTTGAGTCGTCGAGGCGGCTCGACGCCACCGGAGGGGGGACTTGGGTGCTTGTATTGAGGGGGTTATCGGGGAACGGAGAGGTCGGCACCGTTGTGCGGGAAGGGGGATCGCGATGGGGACTGAGGCGTGGGAGGGGTAGTGGAGGATAGGGTGGAAGAGCCAACGTGGTCCCCCTCTCGAGGGCCGCCCCCGCCGCCCGCCGTGTGATTGCTTCCCCGAGGCAGGCATCGCGTGTCAGGCCCCTCTTACACACCACCCTCTCCGGCCCCACTTCGCCGAGCTCGGTCGGTCCATCGGTCCCCCTGCCCATACTGGCTTTCCCCCCTACTTGATGCCGCGGTTTCCTCGGGCCCCGTCGCCCGCGCAGTCCGTATCCGATCGCGAATGAATCGCCGACTTTTGCAGTCATGGATGACAATGTAAGATACGAAAGATGCTAGTGCCGGAGATAATCGTATTGCATACTGATTTCGCGTAACGAGACATGCGATTAAAGATGTTTTTTTTAAATTTTGTACACAAAATTCTCTAATTCTATAAAATATTAATGTTAATAATAATAATTTTATTGAAGAACAATAGATAAGAGATATTTTACATACAGATAAGGTACTAAAGAATGGCATATCAAAAGGTGAAACATTATCAATATAACTACTTATAAATATACACATTTGACTTACAATTTTATATTTTTCACAATCACACGTCGATTTCATATTAAATATTTTATTTATGTCTGTACAATATATGTATTTTGCATTATACATTTTATATTATATTTATTTCTAATATTTTACACGTGATTTTATTTCTATAATTTACAAAATCATGCTTTCTTCGGTGAATCAATTTCAAAGATTTACGCTATAAACATTTTAATTCAATAAAAGGAAATATATGCTTACAGATATACATTTACTTTAGCAAAATTTTATATCCTTCATTATTTTTGTATATTCAAATCAACGATATTATACGATATAGAAACAATAGATATCTACATACCCTGTATCCAATTTTTATTGCATTAAATACTTCAAAGCAGTGTGAAAATCTATATTTCGTTTAATATGTTTAACATGGTTCTCATGTACGTCCTAATGTACTATTTATTATTAGTTCAGCATTTCCGATATTTAATAATGAGTCGTTTTTTTTGCATAAGTGCTACATAAGTGCATGCATAAATAAAAAAAACTGCAAATCTAATGTTATTATGGTACAACATGATTTTGGCTTTTGTTAACAACACCACAAAGACATTATTTCGCTTACTCGCGTCATCTTAAAAGCCTTTAAGAGCTAGTTAATGGCGGACTTGGCAAAGATGGACGTCAAGGTAATCAAGCGTATTACCGACATAATCCGATCACTGGTAAACCGAACGAAGGCGAGATCTCATTCGCCAGCAAGTGGAACAATGAGCAATATCCAGCTGTCCTGACAAAAACTGTTCATTCTATTCGAGGAGAAAATTATGGCTCGCGATCGTTTGCTAATTAAATTGTTATTAAAACACTCGTCCAGGCATTACAATGAATCTCGGAGATTTTTTTTCGCAGTGTGCAAAACCGATAGCTTTTACAAGTACAAAATTCACGTTACTTCGGAAAAAATAATGCTTTTATATACATTGAAGATGTGATTCCTATTATATTAAAATATTCTGACTTGATTGATTAAAACGATAAAGCTCTAATATTTTACTTTCATTACGAGTATTAGTACAATCTAAAAGTGATAATCACACAATAATATATACAGTTATATATTACGTGATATGCTCTGATTAACGTCACGGAACAAAACATTGCGGAAAGAACTCGATAGTGCGACCGAGCGATTGGACAGGCTATTGCGTTTTCGTTGGGGTTAATAATAGTCCGGTATATAATTGGTCTAGGCCAATCCACCTGTTCCCAAGAGTTAGTCACGGCATTGGCACCGTGCTATATCGTTTCGGAACTTCACAACTATTACAAAATATACCAGACGAGAGTCGACCGAGAGAATAATTTCCCACCCCTGGTCGCGCCTATAATTTTCCAATTTCGTTTTACCGATAATTTCCTAATAGTCCACCCTCATCTTCCGCCGACGGGCTGACACTAACAATGAGACTCGTACTCAAGAAGAGAGAGAGACCTTCGCATCGCAAAATGAAATCGTAGAGACTTCGTGGAACTTATCACGACCGCGTGCGCTCGGACGCGGAGTAACGTATAATGGTGGCATTACAAAAACATATTTATCATTACGCTCGCTAATTTCTTCGCTGAATCTTAATGCACGCTCCATTTATCGCCGCGCGGAAGATAATGCTCACTATTTTTATGTTTTACGGGAGAATAGCTACTTTTCAATTTTCATCATTAAATTATGATAGAAATCAACTCTATTGTTTCTAAGACAAAATATACTGTTTGAAATAGACAATAATTTTCAAATGATAATTCAAAATTTAAGAATATTGTATAAATTAAATTATCACCATTTTGCGATTATTTAATTTGAATTGTTTAAAATTGAACCATTATAAATTAATAAGATGATAGGCGGATCCCGGAGGAAAAATAAAACTCAAGAGAGAATTTTATTGCATAACGCGACACGACCAAGCGTGAATCTTGCGAAGTTTAAAGCATATCCGAGAAAACAAGTCTAGAATTACCGGTTATAAAATTCCTGTGTCATTTGCAGGCAGCCCTCATAAACGACTCTTTATTCGATAATAATTACGGCATAAGGGCCATAAACACTCATTTTCTGAGATTCACGCTTAATACCCGGTATTTCTCTGCATCTCTGCCTTGTTTTGTCATTTTGCCTTCTATTTCGGCAGTACGGTCCTTCTCACCCCTCTCCTATTTCTCTTCCTTCTTTCCTCCTTCAGGAACCACGTAATTTCGAAGCGTTTTTGCCCACAAAATAATGCCTGTCACGCTAACTGGTGCAATGATCGTTCAACAAAATTCTTCACATTAATATCATATTTATATAATATTATGTGTTAATAACGTTAAATTTACTTTTACAATAAACTTGTTATATTTGTCATGACAGAAAAACAATTATTATTTGTTCAATGCAATATTTTTTGTTCTTTACACAAAAGACGGTAAAACAAAAATTAAATGGAGAAGAAATTAAACGCCAGAAGTACTACTCTCTGGCGTAATCTAATAAATTCCAGTCCAAATTAATGGATTATTTTTACTATCATTCGATTGTTTTTATGACCGTGCCGTCGACGATATGTTACAAACTCGGCGGTACCACCAGAGATCATACCGCCGGCAATGGTATAAACGGTATGGAACGGCGTGGAAGCAATTCATGGAAAATATAATTAACAGATCATATATAAAGCGCTCTGGTGCGCCCGGCAACTTGTACTTGTGTACGTCGGAGTAAAGCAACGTTTTTGTTTCTCCTCGGTAGTAACGACGTTCTCTTTCTCGTTCCGCGGGGTGGTAAGAAACTCCGCCTGCGTCCCCCTCCCCTCCCTCTCATCCGCGGTACACTTCCTTTCCTTTTCTTTTTATTTACCTTCTTCCTCGATCTCCTTTATTCTCTTCTACACGCGCAAATGTCTTCGCCGTCTTCATATCTTAAATCCTTGACAGATACAGATCCGTTTTTCTATCCATTTTTTCCACCTTAGTTTATCCGTTTCCTCATTTAAGCAGATATTTCTATCCTACTTTTGACTATTTCCTTGGATACAAAGTTTTCCCGATTTCTTTTTCTCCATTGTAATAAATTTCTTTTTATATTAAGCATATGCCATAGCTTTCTCGATTTTTCTCGGCCCCTTAAAATTCTTTTCTGAAATATGGCTATTATTGTTATTGTTTATAATATCGATTAACATATTGTGCATCTATTACCAATATAATTATTAATCTAAACAAACTGCAAATATCTCTAACAAATTTTTCAATTTTTGAACATCTGATACGCTTTTTTTCTTTTTATTTCTTTGAACTTCTCATTATGGCATTATCGTAAACATTAAATCATACAGTTTTTATAATATTTTTATAATTATTGTTCTGCTCATTTTTTTTCTTTACCGTTTGTCTTCATTATAATTTGATAAAGTATCTACTTTTTTTTATATTGAAGTATATTTTCATACACATTATAGTTCTATTGCGTTTTTCTTTCTCCGCTACACGCTTCTCATGCTTCTTTCCTCCCACTTCTCGATTTGATGCGACGAGGTCGGGGCAGAGGAGAAAACTACGCACAGTCAAAACTACAAATCCATAATTTGCCCGTTGCGATGCGTATAATCATCGAATACCAGAAACTATGCTATTCATTATTTCATTCGGCGCGTTTGCTACCAGCATGCCCTTTTCGCGAAGACGCGCAATATAAATCCCCCGGTCATTATGCTAATCCACCAAATGATATAGTCCCCACCTCGACCCTGCGAAGGATCCACCGAGAGAGATTCGGATCTCCACCTACGGACGATACCTGTACGAACTTTCGGCTAGGCTCATTTCGTATTCCTGCGACTGCATTGCCATTCCGCAATTCTAATCCGGCTTTTATATCGAGCATGGAATCACCGAGAAGCCGAGAGATGCACCAGAAAAGCTCTTTATGCTTGCGATTATGTGGACTTTAACGGCGCCTAATTCTTTTTGACTAAATTCGTTTTAACTAACGACTCTATTCTTATATACGTATATTATATTATTGGAATTTTTATAACAAAATAATTATTCATTTTAATTCAACAAAGAAAGCAATTTGAAAACTAGGAATAAAATCAGACAAGCTATTTTACAACTAGTAAATTCTTTATTACATTGATTTACTAGAATTTTTTAGAGTTAAAGAAAGAAAAGATTACAATTATGATATACAATTATGCTGCATTAGAAAGTACATTTAAATCGTTAATAGTAAATAGATTCGAATAAATTTATAAATATTACCAAATTTGTACATACAATTACTTTTTATTAAACAGTTGATAGTGATAATAATCATAAGTTGTCACGAAACTTACATAACATTTAATTTTATTTTTACGATGTAATCTAAATTTTATAAAGGTAAATATTTTTAAATGTAAAAAATATTTTTAATCAGAGAAGAAGAGGAATTGCGCAGACATTCCCACGACCGTTTGCCTTTTATAATTCCGATCAAAGTGTTCCGAATTAAACCGAATCTCTAAAACTAGAATTACGATTGAAATCCGATTGCATAGATCCACCGCTTATAATTCTGTGTTTATTCCGCTGACGTTACTATTAATTAGGGCCACATGCTTAATATACGACTTTACGTGACTTTCAAAATCACAGATATAATTTGTACGATTGATCGATTCTAGATTTTAGTCCAGACTGACAACCATAGGTCCATAAACGGTCAGGTGTCTTAAAATCGTCCTTCCGAAAACCCCAATTAGGGGGCGGATATCTAGAGGTTATCGATTATAGTAAATTTATAGTTCGATCGAAGGCTCGAAACAAGACCACATGAATTGTCTGTTGATGGCCGTGCCGTCCATATTATAAGTAATGTAAGAGTTATGCAATAATAATACATAAGATACACAATATAAATTAATCCTTGCCCTATGTGATGGATATCGAAATGATTTCCGTATATATTATATAATTTTTATACTACTACATTCAAACCTTTAGTATCTTGAAACTTTCATTTGATACTATGCAGTATGCTTACTAAATTGATTAGTAAATTCATTATTTACTTACTATTGCTTAGTATTTGATTAAAAATGATAATTCTCAGTTATATTATCTTTTGGATGAAAAGAAAATTTAATAGCGCGTTAAGAGTATTAGAAAAATGTTCTTTTTAAGCGAATGCGATTTTCAAACAATCATTTGATTATATACGATCGATTAAAAGTTTTTAAGGAGTTAACCTTTAAGAGGACGGAACTTGCATAAGGAAGTTCTTCTTTTATCATCTAGTCACAGGTAAGCCACCCACGCGTCAGGCTTGAGTTACGGTCGAATATGCGCGCACCTGATCCACGATAATCGCCTCTAATCTTCCACTTTGGGTTTTTGTTGGGCATTACCTCGTCTCCCTTTACCTTCACCGCTTGAATGGCGTATAAATCATCGGTGATGGTAAATCACTTGGACAAAAGCGCGGAAAGTTTTTGGGGAAAAGGCAACTTCGCATTTAAGAGATACCGAAACCCTTCATCGCGATATCCCGATTTAAACGTTCGCTCTTACACTTTTACGCGCTGGTATTTAAAGAGCAGAGCGTTTAAGATACTTTTATCTTTTTTCCTCATGCCCTTATTTTACCGAGGACACGATTACCATCGCATTGAAAACCATTGGAAACTTATTTCTGAAATTAATTGCAATTTGTATTCCTTAATTATAACACGTTATATGCACAATAATGTTTTTTTCGCATTATTTTATATCTTTAGTTAATATTTTATTTGACATATTCAAAACGAATCTATTTTAGATTTATGTTTATCAAATTTTAGAATAAAATTTAATTTATAATTTTATACATGTGTATATTTTAGTGTTTTTATATACATATGCAGTCTCTGTTTCTTTGGGTGATTTTCGTATATTATACGTTACATAAAATTATAGAATTATTATAGAATTCTATGCTAAATACTGACATGAATTATAGATTGTCAAACGTGCATCTTACATCTGAATTCTCGAATTTACAAAATTGATGATACAAAATTTAGAACCTAAAATACGAGACAATTTTGTACTGTCGGGAGGAAGGTCGCTATAGAAATATATCGGCACTTTTCTGCGATCGACAAGACTTTCGACTTCAAGCGACGTTCAGCAGATTTACTTTTCAGTTTATCCTTAGCCGCAACTGCCACTCGTTCTCCAACCTTGGGGTTCTACGTGGAAACACGTGTAAGACGTAGCACCGCCCACGCACGCGCATTCTGTACCTTTATCCGTTCATCCGTTCGTCCGTTCGTTCGTCTGTCCGTCCAACCGTCCGTCCATCCGTCCGTCCGTTCGTTCGTCCGTTCGTCCGTTCGTCCGTCGGCTTCGTCCTTTGCCGCTTCTAGAACGAAGAGCGTGCATATCCTTAGGGCTCGCCGATACAGGATCTGACAATTTGCGCGGATACGTACATGTGGGAGCAGTTAAGTGCTTGGCGTATGCGCGTGCACTCGGTCCATTTCAAGAAAATCAAGCGACGCTTCATTTGCGACAAACGATATGCCGCGCAGGAGATTGGAGACCCGAGATATTTTGCTGCAATTCGTTACCATCCGATTGCAAGAGAAATACTCAGATGAAGTACAATCTTTTGACAGAAAGTTAGAAAAAAGCGATTGCCGGAAATAAATTTAGATTCCAAGTATCTCTACATAATACAGATAATTTAAATAGAAATAAAGAAATGTAAAATTATACAAATCATTTTATATAAGAAATACTCTTTACTCTCACTTTCTAAAAGTAAATCAGTGAAACTCACTGTCAATCAGCGATTATACACTGATTGTCACCCTTATAGAAAAGTATTACTGTGCAGTAATAATTTGGCGGGTAATAGTAATAAATTACTATTACTTAGTAATTATTTAGTAATTTATTACTATTATTACTCGCCAAATTATTACTGCACAGTAATACTTTTCTGTAAGGGCAGTGTTAAGTATACCACTGAAAAATTCAGTGGTATACTTAACTGATTGACAGTGAGTTTCACTGATTCACTTTTAAAGAGCATATACATTAGCGTTTGCTAATTGCAAGATATAATCATTTATGCAATGTACAAACGTTTTGCACATTATTTCACATCTTCGCACATAGATAATTCGAATATAAATTTCAGAATAACTTTACGTGTACCATATAATTTTGTTTTGAAATTATGAATAAACACAGAAAGAATTACATTTGGTACAATTGAATCGTACATCTATCGAATTGTCTATCGAGTTTAATAAAGAGTTAAATAAAGCGCTCCCGCTTAACGACGTCTCTTCGATATCGTCGTAGGCGAACAACTGAAAGTAGACTCGGTCAATGTGTCTCAACATAGTGCATTTTAGGTAAATCGAATTTCAATGCGAATTTCTGCGTGCATAAATGGCAGAGAGCAATTGGATCTAGTAGATAGTCAGCTCCACGTCGCGTCGCGTCGCCTCGGGCCAAGGGCTTGTCTATCTGCTGTTTGTCTGTCTGTTAACTTGTCTACTTATGGCTACGTTGCACAAACGGATACACTTAATAACAATTGTTAGTTGCAAAGATGCGTGCCTCCGTGGCCCCCTCTAATTACAGTTATCCGTTGCCGCTGCGACACACGCTCCGCAAACCGCTGTTTTATATGTTCGACGCTCGGAGAGAACGTCTTCCGGTACACGTACACGATGATGATGTAACGCCGCAAATCCGCGGGAGAACTAAAACGTAGCGACGAAAAGCTAAGCATAACAGTGAAAACCGCTTACGCGTTAATGCAACACTGTGTAGATACGATTTTAAAGAGTGCTAAAAAACGTCCCGGCGTCAGGAAGTTAGGTTCACGCCGGCTTATCGTCACGCGAATATATTACCGGAATACGAGTATGATTATTCTATTTTTTATGCTCACTCGCGAGGCAAATGGATTTCGTAATTGATCGCGAAAAGGTGAACATGTCGTTCGCGTGATTTGCGCGCAATCAATTTATAAGCGGCGGAAATTGCATCGTCATCGCTTTTTAAGCGTCTCGCTTGTGGCCAAGGCGAACTTCTTATTGTGACCAAGCACCAGATCATTACTAGTTAAGCTCGCACGCATTACTGATGATTATGCATAAACGCGGGTCGTGTAGCGCTCTTTAACAGAGACGTATTTCTACATTGAAGGCGCTTATTATCGCGTTGTCACGTTGTTAGCGCACTGTAAATTAAGTTAAATATATCCTTCGATGTCGCAGCTTCAAAATTTATTATATGGAATTAATTGATCTCTGCGTCAATATGATTAGTCAAATTACATTTTGTGAAATGCAGACACAGGAAAAAATGTGACTTTAAGACTGTAAATTAAGTTTCACAAAGTTTAATATTAATAATCAATTAAATTCTTATTTGCGCCTGTTAAATATTATAGTTTCGCAGCAATTTCTTTTCGTTCTAGCAATGTTCCGCGAAATAAATTATATAACATGAGGAACGCACGTAAACACAACGAGATAAGTATCTTGGTATTACGCGAAGGTGAGATATGCGAAAGAATCGGAGCAAGACATGTTCTGGTGCAGAGAGTAATTATCTTTCGCGTGTCTCCGAGCATTTAAGCGTGCATGCGTTAAGTAATCGCACGACTTCTATCTACGATAAGATCTGAAATGGATTAAGTTAATGTAGACAAGCCAATATAACAGTAATATTGGCTAACGAGGTCTTAAACACTGTGGAAGTAATTGCTCGATGTTAGAGAAGAGAAACGATTTGCGTATTGCACTTTGTATATGTACCTATGTAACGAATAAATCTATGAATGGAATTCGCGCAGCGGAATCTAATCCAATAAGAAAAGAAAATCTCCGGAGAATGAGAATTAGCTAGTATTTGCGTTCGTAGAATAAAGATAGCGTGGGCGTGCATTTAAATATTTATGACTGAATAAGTAATTTGAATGACGTATATGCCAGAGGACAAATCTTAAATTTTTCGCAAACTTTTTCTCTTTACAAACGATAAGAGAAATACGCAGGATTGTCGAGATTTTGAACAATGATTCTGAATGCTTTCGATGACTGGAATTAAGATGATTAATAGGAACAATCGTACTGCTCGCGACGTTAATAATTCAGGACGGCTTTAATCGCCAGCCAACGCGTGGGTGGAGATGAGACGCGATGAAGAACGAGAGATCGGGACGGGACCCCTCCATCTGGTTTAGGTGATAATTACCGCTCGCGTGTCTCCAAACGCCCGTGTGTTCCATGGCGCCACCAAATTATTAGGCTTATCCGCGGCACGCTGGTAATTATATACTTGTCCGTGGCTACGCCGGCTGGTCCCGTAGGGGATCGCCGGTGCTCGCGTCAATGTTTTAGGACTTTATAGGCCGCGCTTGATGCGGCCTGCACGGGGTTAGCTAATGAAAAGGTTAGTTGACCCCGCCAGAACGCCCTGGCGCCTCCTTCTTCTCTAGCCGGGGATCCCCCTTGGCCCGAGTATACGTCTACTTGTCGAGAGACAAAAAGGGGAGAAAGAGAGAGATCCGAAACGAAAGGAACACCGCTAATCTAGCTCATGAGAAATTTTGCGGCGGAGTCTCGGATTTCCGCGAATCATCACTCCGCCGATCGAAGAAATGATGTGGTACGCTCAAATCCACCTCCCACGTAGACGCTTCTAGATTTCTATCTTTACGTTAAAATCTTTACAACCGCCAGTCGAGTCTTTTTATTTAACTTTTACTGCATCGTCGCTTGCCCTTGCCCCTGTCAAGTGAAAAATAAAGAGGAGGCGAAGAGAGATAATCTCTCATCTTTTATCGTAAGAAATTTTGAAAGTTTTACCTGCTTTATATATATTACAATTTCATCTGACACATTATATTTCTTATCAGATCAATTATTAAAATTTTATTTTGATGTAAACAGAGTCTTATTAGAGATAATCTCTCTCTCTCTCTCTCTTTCTCTCAATTATTGCAAATATGCAGAATAAGAATGATTTACGCGAAGCTAATCGTCGATTAATCTTTCGTCATGATTCTTCAGATACGTATCGCTGTAATTTCTTATTTACATCATCTTCCTAAAGCACCTCCGATCCGTCCTTTACATTATCCGATACTGAATCATAACTCCACGCGAGCAAGACTTCTTGCTTTTTCCATTTTGTTGTTGTAAATATTGTAAATATCGGGATAATCATATTTTTAATGTCGACCCTTCTAGACAAACATCGTTTTACCAGCATTGTGCAATCAAATTCTATTGATTATATTCCACACAAAGAATAATCTCCTATTACATGTGTCAAGTACAATTATAGAAAGCCATGAGGATAAATATATCATTATTATTATATAATATAAATATTGCAAAGAATAATAAGTTGAGTTATTATTAATAAATTTGATTAATAAACAATTTAAAAAATTATAAGTTTTAGAGTATTTTCAGCGATTACAGCGACTTTTTCTCTTGCGGCTCTTTTATGCTATTTTTAACCCATTCTTAGGGAAGGAAGGAATTTCTTAATTGATTATAAGTATAAATAAATATTAGTCATTCTCCAGAAAATAATTTTTATGTAATTTAGCGTTGTTTCGTCTATCTCCCCTAAGATGTTATATCTCTGCATCACAAACGTGAACGTTTTTTTTTCTATTTTAAGATCATTTCTTACACTTTCGGTTTTTTGAGCAGCATGGGAGAACTTCCAATTTGGATCGCGAATTCGCGGTTCCGCGTAATGGCATTCCGGGGCGTAGAGAAATCGCGGGCGAGACTATTCTTCGTGCGGCGAGAGTACACGCCGAAATCCCTAATGGAAATTACAGTGGTCTCTAAGTGGCGCAAGGATATACTTACCGTGCCTCGTGAACTCCGTTAGCGCTTTTTAACCGAGTTTGACTTGTTCCGACTGTGCGAGACTGTGCGAGACTGTGTGGGAAGCGTTTCGGTAATCAATGGTTCTGGCAGGTAGGCACCCTTTTAGTGGCTCTTGAAGAGCATAACCACAGTTTTCGACTGTTTCGGCTAGGCAACCGTTCCCCGTTCGCCCCCTCCCCCTCCTCCTCTCTCGTACTGTTTCTCCCTCTTTCTTTTTCTCTCTTTGTACCTCCCTCGCTCGCTTTCCAAGATGCGATTCTCTTGGAATCTACAGTATCCTTGTGAGAGAGTTTCACGATCAGCAGTGAAACATTGTGAGAGGATGTGGTTTCTAGGAAAACTCGCTAGCGAGGATGGCGTCCGTTGCTCCGATTCGCGCCACTGATCAGCTTTTCTTTTCATCTCAATCTCTCATTTATATACAGAAGTTACGTTGTGCTTGTATAATCTTGACGTATATAAACGCGATGCACGCGCGTTGGTTTTAATATGTCATCGGATCATCGGAATTGCATTCGTAGCAGTATATTGATCTAGAAGATTTCTCCTAAAATTTCTCATTTTCTGATGCGGCTAAGGGCCGAATGGGGACACACGCCTCAGAAAAACCCTCCCTTCCTCCTGCTCCTCTCTGTTCTTTTTTTTTCATCTATCCCTCTCTTCTTTCTTGTCCTCGATCTTTCGCCGAGTTACGGACAAAATCGATACTGACAAGAATGGTCCAAAGTAAACAAGAGTGCGACAAAGCAGAGTATGATATTAGACCCCTTTGCAAGTGGATGGAGAATACGTATATACATGTATACGTATGTCTGTACGCGTGTAGACGGAAAGACGTGTGTGAAACCAGTGTATACACAGCACCTTGGCGTGTTTGAACAGAAGAGCACCGGGCTTCCAATTCAGATACGCGGCGATCCGTGATGAGGCAAATGTTTCGCCGGGCATTCCCACTCCCACGCTTACTTATTTTAAAAAACTGTATAGATCGGGAGCAAGACGGATATTCGTCGTTTTGAGTAATCTCGGTGAATGCAACGTAGAAAATTTATTAAACAGCCAAACACACGATTTTACGGAATTATCTCGTTACGTTTACAATGATACATGTAATATAATTACTTTAGTAAATACTTAACTATAAACTTTAGTAAATACTTGATAGGAAAAATTAACGCGGAATTATTTATCATCGATCGATTATAATAAAATGTTTTTAAATGGAAAAGTTAAATAGTCCGTAAATTAAGTGATTGAAATATCTTTCGCATATCCCTGCAAAAAAAATTAACGCGAAATTATTTATCGTCGATCGATTATAAAAAAATGTTTTTAAATGGAAAAGTTAAATAGTCCGTAAATTAAGTGATTGAAATATCTTTCGCAAGTATGCCAAAGTTTGCCGAGAATCTTTACCCAATCAAATCGTAAATTTGGCACATATTCGCGCGTGCATGACTTCTTTTCTTTTCGGCCCTTCGTATCTTCGTCGGCTCGTTAGATCAACCTCCGACCCCTTTGAAGACCCGACCCCCACCACGTTCAACGAAACGAGCAAAAGGTGCAAGACGAACTCGAAAGGGGCGTACGATACGCCACGTCGTAAACATATTTTTATTAAATAATTAGAGATTAGAGCTCCCCTTAATGGGTGGTTAGCCCACTCGTGCCCTTCATTCCACACATTCTTTCGTGGCGTACGTGAGATTCCCACACTGCATATCCCTTTAACTTCCTCGAGTTAAAATACACGTAATACGAGCACTATTTGTCTGACTGATCTTCGAAGTCTGACTTTTTTATTTTTATCATTCGTAATATTTTTTTATGTCACGTAATTAAATATTATGTCAAAATTTTATTTCTAAGTTATAAAATTTTCGAGAAAAATATGGTGGAAAAAAACCGGATATTGTCAGTCATAAAAAATCATAAAACGCGGTTTGCCAAACCGCTAAACTTGGTCTAGAAAAAAAGAGAAACAAGAGTAATCAAATTCTTGTTTGTAAATAACTTTATTTATAAAATCTGACCAAGTTTCTACGTATAGTGGATGAATTGTAAATGAACGATAGTGCTTAGGCGGAGCGCACAATTACGTGTTTGCTAAACAAACGCGACGATAATTGCCCTGGCGCTAATAGTAACTGTAACGTAAACGGAATCAATTACTTGCATTGACGGATGACGATCGAAGGCACACAGGAGTAGCTTTGCATGCTGCCCGTAACTTTATTCGCTTTAATTCCTTTTTGTAAAAACGAATTGTTCGTTAAAAAGCAGGATATAAGGCAAAACACAGCGGCATGCGGCAGACATTTACACGACCAAGTTTTTAAAGCTCTAAAAATAACGCCACTGAAATTAGGTAGGTCAGGTGACGGTATAAAAGGGTCCGCTTGAGAGACACAGTGAATGATATAATACAGACTCAAGAAGATGCAAAGAACATATACTCTTTTCTTTCTTTCTTTTGCATGCGCGCGCTCAAACCGAGTGATCTTTTATTCAAATGCTTTCGGATCAAAGAAAAATTGCCGCCCAGCGCAGTAATTGAAATAGCTTCACGAGCTTGTAAGATTAAAAGAAAAATAGGACACGATGCGGGACCGGTTATATTTGCTCTACCGAATCCAAGTCTCATACGAGGACATCGGTTAACATGAGAATCAACTCTCGAGTAAAGGTGAGCTCTCTGGTTGTATTTTCCGCCATTCCACACAAAAAAGTGTTTTTTTTTTGCAGTGTACTCGATTGGATTATTAATTCTTGATAATACCTTCCGTGTATTATCAATTTTAAAAAGTTCCTTATATACATGTAAAGGCTTTTTCTAGCTAATTCTATATTTTGAACGTCTCACTTTTAAATTATTTTCACTCAGTAGCCTAAATTTAATTAATTTTAAAATAAAATTTTTTAATATTCAAAAAACTTTCTGATATAAAGTAAAATCTGAAAGCATTAAAGTTTGAAAAATATATATTTCTAACGTAAAAGTTATGTTTTAAACCACGCAGAGACGTAATTCATTAAAGTCTTAAACTCTGTTAGCACATTTTGATTTAGTTTACGACCTTAATCATTGCTAAATGTAATCGGAATTATCGCTTCCGGTGTGTTAAATGGCATAATTTCGTGTAAACCGTATTCACAATTGGACCAAACTGCCCGACACGGTGGAATTTATGTCATACATAGTTCCGTGCCTGCAGAATGCTTACTCAACTAGTTAATTTCCAAAACAGATACGTATAATGGCAAAAGATCCGCTTTACGTTAGTCAAAAAATTAATAAAGATAAAATGTAGCAACAACTTTGGAAAAAAATTGAAATAAGTAGAGTTAAGTATTATTTCTATTCCTGTTATCATTAAATCCCAATACGTGTCCAAACATTTAAATAACAATCTATAGAATCGAGAAACAAGTAAGAATAGAACATTTGCGATCCACGAAATAGAGAATGCACGAAATAGCGTCTTCATCCGCTTTATCAGCGTATGTGATCGCGTCGTCCGAATCAGCAAAAACATATAACGACCTCTACGGATGGAAGGTCCGAATCGACCAGGAAACGTTCGGGATTCTGAGGCTGACGTGCGGACGTGCGTCCCAGGTGTTCGCCGTTAATTGATCGCAGGTTTAGGGTCCTAAACCCCTGCGTACCCGCGAGCGGCGGAATTAAGAGCGAGGACAGCGGCGGCGTTTGCCACGGGCACCGACGCAGGTACCAGCCACTCATTCAATTACGTTTCTGACACCAGGCACATCAATCTTGCCGCTCTCGGCGCTAACACGGCTGGATTTCGACGGCCGCAGCGGAAGTGAATGCCGGTGCGACCTCTCGGCACGTGGCTATGCGTATCTATCTACGCACGATTTGCGATTTTATCTGCTTTGCGATTTTATTTCTCCAAGTATCTATGCATGTTGCCATGTCGTAAGAATATATTGTACAAATGGAGAGGGTGATGATAAAAGAAAAAGATCAATGCGCAAACAACGAAATTCTTGTCGAAGTTGTAATCACTTTAGTGCACTAAAATATATAAAGTAATCAGAAAACATTATTTAAGAAATTTAAATTTTTCGCTAAATGAAGATATTAATATTGTTACATGTTCTAGTATACACTTCAAATTTCTTCTCTTAAAACTATGTTTTATTTCTAAATTCAGCGACTGAAAGAAGAATATTAAAATATAAAAAACATTGTTTCTAAAATTGATAGAAAGTAAATAAGGATAGACAGTAAATAACGTTATAATTGTTGTTGATAAATTTACAATAATCCGAAATTAGTATTACATTCATACTTTAAAAACTAATTAAAAGTCTTTATTTTATTAAATATATTAATTAAAAAACAGACTATAAGAAGTAATTCTATCTCATCATCGCGTGATACTTTGACATTACAGTATATAATAAATTGAAAGGTACATTAATATATTCGCAATATGAGTTTGTAATGTATGATACATAAACATATAAATATATGTATATGTACATATATACATATATATAAACTATGTATACATATATCATATCGATTATGTATGAAATGTACAATTAATTATGTTACATTACATTTAACACTTTGGCATGCAAACATGCGCAAGGGCACTCGAAGTTTACTAACGTTACAGTTCTACCGGCGAAATTTACAGTTCCAGAACACGTAAAGGATATTAGCTCAATGATAATCTTCTGAACGCCAAATTAATGTTCTAAACGTAATCCTCCGAATTTAGTAATTGCCCGTGTTTACGAACTGTATTATTATTGCTTTGAAATTGCAATAGCTGTGTCAGCTGCGTACCGAACTACAATGTATACGCTGCCTGAGGGAACGACGGTGTGTACTGTTCCTTTGTTTAATCATTTCTGCTTTATTAGATATTACATCGTGGGCACACGTATGCCAATGATTAAGCAGGCCGATGATCAGTAGACTCAAAGGTACGAAAACCTAGCCGCGTTCGATGTTTGTTCGTCGACGCCGATATTAATTTTAGATGCACAAATGGGACTATGAGTATTTGTGTGCGCGTGCAACAACTTTGCAATATAATAACGTCGTTCGTTATGCGATACATTGTGATAACAATGCATATATTACCATGTAACAATATCAGAATTTAATATATGGCCTCGTATATACTTTACGATATAATTATAATTTTATAATAATCTACCTTTTTTTTACTTATAATCATATAGATGTTTATTTCTTTGATATGGTGTATTCCGTATCGAATGTTTCATTCTCATTATTAAAAACATGTAACGATAAAAAGCAAATTAAAACCTATGTGAAAACATATTTCAAATATATCAAAGTTTGATAAATAAATTAACTGTTAAAATAATAATAATGAACTGTTAAGATAAAAATTATTGTCGAAAGTTAAATAATTTATTTTATTTATCTATTTATTTATATTAATGTAAACAATATTTGGATGTATATAATATATATGTGTTACCACACATTAAATATTAATATTATTTTTTATTATTTGTGTTTTATATTATCTATATTTTATATTATATCATTACATATTCAGTATTTTTATAATTTTACAGATACGCGTGCGTAATAAAATACAAATAACATAAACATAATAAAATATTAATGTAAATAAAAGCAACAATATTAAAATATTTTATATGTATGTATATATATATGTATATATGCATACACAGTCGTGTACGATACAAAGCATGATTCATTTAAAAGAATATAACAAATTTTAATTCATTTATAAATCAAACTTAGATCTCTTAGAATTGTATTAGACTTGAATCCTATATATGTATAGTACATAACTCGTTTTTGCAACGACGCGAGCCATTTTCGGAATCGTTCTAAAATGGATAACCAATAAAAGACGCGATCAGGAAACGAGGCAGAAATGCAGATGCAGATGCGAATGGAGGGGGGAGTAAGAGAGCGGAACATAGAGAGAGAGAGAGAGAGAGAGAGAAAGAATATCATGTGGGAAATGCACCGTGGTATACCATTGGCAGCGGCGGGCTCTCTCGCTTGCTCGTACGGGAATTTCGCTAACCCGCGGGACACAAAGCGGAATGTAGTCACATCTGGCCCGCTCTCATGCGGCGGCGGATCTCGGTTTACGTTGGACGCCAGTGCGGGGACGGAAAATCACGATTGCCGGATAGCCAGAGAGAGAGGAGACGCTATGAACAGGACGGAGAGAGAGAGGGGGGAGAGAGAGAGAGAATGGATGGCAAAGGAAGGAGCGAGAGGGATCGAGGGTAGTTTGAACGAAGGGAGACAGAATGGATAATGATCCAGTCGACATTAGTAGCAACCACCCTACTGAAGAGTATATTCAAGCGAGAGAGAGCGAAAGAGAGGGGGGGAAGGGGGAAAGAGAAGAAAAGAAAGGGGAGAAAAGGATAGGAACAGAGAAAAAGGGAAACAGCGAGAAAGAAACGAGTGAGTGAGCGACGAGCTGTGAGAGGAAAAGAGACATCGCGGTGAATGAAGGGGTGAAAGAATGTCGGCGCACCGCATGCATATTGAAGCGTCATTTCATGGTCACCGCAGACTGAAAGTTCCCACTTGAGGGTAGGTCTGCTGGGCATGTCGGTAATGGCACGACACACATCAACACGCGATCATTTAAACGATTTGATGTTTGACGAACGATAGTTAAGAGAAGAGGCGAAAGAGCATCGTCATCTTCTGTAATTAATTAGAAGCATTATGTAATTTTTTTATATGATTAAAATATCCGTAATTTGTAGGTAGAAGCACGAGCGAACTCGTTTTCAATAAATATAAAAACAGACGTGCGTGCACGTAATATCGAAAACATTCTGATTAAAAATATTAATCGGATCATTTCGTTAAATGCCTATATTTACTTTATGGAAAAACTGATTACGATTCATTTACGAAACAATTATAAAACAATTATGAATAAACAGCTATATTTTATTTATCACCATCTCGCAGGCGCATATTTTTATAAAAGTGCAATTTATGTGTCAAACATGTGTTAAAATATCAGTGCTCAACACATCAAAGAGATTATCCTTTCTAATAACCATATCTGATAATATCGAAAATACGAGAAAGTCGTTTTATGACATAATACATAATGTATCTTGCACATACGCATGACATCGTAATACTGGGCAATCATTGTGAATACCTAGTAATTCGCCTGTCGTGATGCGATAATAAGCAAGGGAATCCTTTTTCCATATGAAAACAAGTTTTAACAGTTCGCGCGGTTATTATGCACAGCTGAAGAATCGCGTTGCAATTTCAAGGAAAATATTTACGAATGAGTACACGTTCGTGTATCGCTGGAAAAAAAAGATCCGTAGGGATTTACTTTCAATCATCCTGTATCTACAGCTAGAATTATTAATACCGATGGCATTTGTGAGATTACTAGACGCGAGATTTGCGAATTAATTTTGACACGTTTCGCATCACCACTTTTTACGGTATGTTAACAGCGCGAGCGAACGAGAGACACGTGTAATACCTACCTATATAAATATCGTACGCCATATTTATAGTGTAATTACAGATAATTTTTAAATCGTGACCTGGATCGATGTTTTAAATTGCATTGAAAGTGTGCAGCTATCTGTCGAATACGTTTGCTTTATACACCGTGCGACGTAATACGAACGATCGCACAAAATAATTCCAATAATTCCCCTCCACTAATTCCCATTCAATAACTTTGTAATAACTTTAGAATAATACACGCAGTAAGATATCTGTTGCAAGATAATTGCAAACACTTAATTTTTTTTATGAATATTTTTTGTACATCTTGCATTGTAATGAATTATAGCGCGTGTTTTACACATCAATCGCGTAATCTTGCTTTATTTCAAGAAATGATGTGATTCACTGAGAAAAGAACCATTGTCTCGGGAATTCTTTTTTAAGGACTTTAATAAGATAGAAGATCATAAAACAAGATATATTTTTGCGTGAGTATTTCATCGCAATTAAACGTCGTAACAGCAACAGCAAATTACAACGTTGTACAATAAGCTTCAGCGAACGCGTTTCGAACGTATTCACATGTCGATTGATCGTCCATATCAGCCGTTGTGAACACGTGTAATTGTCATCGATACTCTCCTAACGTTATAATCTCGCTGACAAATACGCACAATTGTGAGAGAAACGCGTCAACGTGGCGATAGGATGTGAGCGTAATTGAAATTTCCGAAACGATGGAGCTTACAGTATACGCGTTTCGAATTTCGCGTTTTCCTTTTCTTTTCTTCCTTTTTGTTGCACTCATAAAGAGGAAGAGAGAGAGAGAGAAAGAGCGAGCTGCGTTCTGGTTGTGCGCCGCGGCTCCGTCTCCATTGATGATCACCGAATGCCCGCCTCGCGCTCCAGCACGATTGCCGATATTTAAGCCCAATTATCCTGCTTTCGTAGGATAATACCGGCCGTGACTTTGCGTCAGGTGCGCGTACCTGATGCACGATATTACCGTCGTCTTATTATAATGGGCGACTTTGTTTATAGGGTTTCTTAATATTTATGGCGCGACGGGATATCGACGTTCCGGTTCGACGGCGCGCATGTGTGTGTGTATGTGCGTGTGCGTGTGCGTGCCATAAGCGATGCGAGAGCGCCGCGATCAGGCTGCTCTCGAGGCATTGTGGCAGACGCGCGTCGTAATCGATGAAATTTGCAACCCGGATTAGATCGGGAGAGTCGAGGAAGCGGATTTCGCGTTTGTCCGGTTGCGTTTTGATGCGAGATTAAATGTCGCTTTGAATGGTGTCTCTATTTCTTCAAAGTGAAAGCAAAACCGAGATTCAGACGACACGTAAATAAGAGTTTCGAAAGAGAGATTTATACGTCACTCTTGAAAATCAATGTTACGCTTGGTTTAAGAGAATGCTCTTGGCATATTGTAGTCTTGTTACAGGCACTTTCAAATATTCCTCTAAATTCTCTCCAAAGCAAAATTGTATCTTGTTGTTTATTGAGAATGTGATCTCTGTGCATGCGACTAATAAAATTTTCAGGGTTTGGCCTGATCGTTAACAACGATATGTTGCAATCGAAATGTTGCTTTGTAGGTATTATTAAACGTAGTTATGCGGTGCGCTTAATTGTTGAAGAACAACCAACTCACACGCACACACACGCGCGCGCGCGCACGCACGCGCGCGCACACACACACAACACACAAAACACAACACACACACACACAAACACACACACAACACACGTGCGCGCGCGCGCACACGCACACATATACAGATACATAGGCGGCCGTGTGCAAGGCAGCTCGCAATCGGCAGCGCTGTTCCCAATCGACGAACAGAGAGCTGTGCATTCTACTGTGTCGTCTAAGCCCGGTGGGCCACGGCAACCTTGTTTGCCGGTGGTATCCGATAAACGGTTACATCGTCAGTATCAGATTAAGATTCACTTTAGGCAGGCAGTTTATCTTTAGAGGTTGCACCTTCCGCCTCGGTTGATAATTCAATTCCCTCCGCGCTGGTAACTCTCCTTCGTTCGCCCATCCAGCCAGCCAACCAACCAGCCAGCCATCCGGTCGTCGTCTCTTCTAGGCTGAAGCTAGCGAGATTATACGAGAGAGAAACGGCAGTTTCCTAGTGCCTCCAAGGTGCATCGATTTCCTCACACCGCCCTTGCCGACGCCACGGCAGCCGCCCCGCGCGTATCCGCGCATACATACCACCCCCGTCAGACAAAGAGACCTAGATAGACGGAAGCCTACCCCGTACGAATAGCAAGGAAGGAATGGAACGCCGGCGGCCATTTTGTAAGCTCTTCCCGGAGGAATCAATGTGACGTCGCCTGAGGGGCGCTTGCGCTGCGGGCGACCCTCCGCGTTCGTCCCTGCGTCCCTGCAATCCTTCCTCCTCCGATCAATTCCAACTTCGGTGCCTCTCCGATTCTCCCTCTCCGATTCTCGTCAAGGATCCTTCTTCCCTTCGTCGTCGACGGTCCCGTCTCTTCGCCTCCTATACATTTTTCCGCTTCTCTTTCTTTCCGCTCAACTCTCCCTTCCGCGCTCCGGTCTTACATCCTGCCAGCCTTTGTCCATATGTCCCATCGCCCCCTGTCTCGCCGGGCCATCTTTTTACCTTTCTATATCTCCCGAACGCACTTCAGTCCTCTCTCCGCCGTCATCCGTGTTCGACTCCCTATCTTTGATTCATCTGATCTAAAAACTCGTCAGGCACTACTTTGCATAGGAAACAGCTTTACGGACGTATGAAGCAACATGTTTTAGAATCAACGAATGTTTTTATCGATACTATAGGATAAACTAAGAAAAATGGCGATTGTTTTTTTAATAGAAATACAAAATTATTCAATATCAAGGATACTTAAATACTCTATAAGAGTACGAGATCTTTAAATTTTAATTTACATTAGAAGTTTAGATATAAAATTCTATTTACAGTAATGTGTAAATACTTTTCGTTTTCGCGAATTTTTAGCATTCATGCAAAACAACTAAAATATAAGAACTTCTCTGTTGTATTTTTTTATCTTTCGGACGCGCGGGTTTATATATAGACATGTGTAAAAAAAATACAATACTTTTAGTCAAAGATGACTGCGGTACCGAGACGCGAATACGATATGTCCATTTTACGGTTTTGCATGTTTTATAAAAGCTGTAAGCGGACGCCGCAGGATCGTATAAATCGTAATCCAGCATATAAATTGCTCTGGAGTAATTTCATTACTTCCCTTAATAACAGAAATGTGAAAGAGTGCGCAGCTCCCAGACGCGAATCGCCATAACAGATGCTGGTGAATTATTCGTTCCTATCATCATTTAAAGTTTCTCTTTATTACTCATTCAAAATATACATTAATACGATACTTCAAAAAAAATTTCTTTTGCACAAAGTTTCCTTCAATTTTTGTTCTGGAATTTGCATATTTGCACTGTTGAAATCTGACAGTGCAGTGATACCGAATAATCCGCTATTTGTTCAACGATCATTTTCGTCAGAATGATTGCGAAAAAGGCTGAGATGGCGAGCGAATGCGCGAATGAGCGCGAGAGAGATAGATAGAGAGAGAGAGAGAGAGAGAGAGAGAGAGAGAGAGAGAGAGAGAGAGAGAGAGGCTGTGCAGTTCTTTTGCATCTTCGCAGGAGGGCGGAGGGACGGCGAGCGTATGCGCGTCCGTTCGAGGGCAACTGAAATTTATAATGCCGGGTAATCGTAGCGGGGCGTGCACGCACCTGGGTACTAGGGTACCGGCACGTTATTATGATTAGCTACTTTCGGTCCGGTCCCGGGGAGCGCCGGAGATTCCGATCGGATACGCGATACGCGACGCACACCTCGGATTACAGCCGGAGAAGATGATCTTCCTGCGGACGCCCGAGGCCGTCGTCAGGTACCCTACACCCTTACCCACCTCCTACCAAGACATACTTCATTTATTATGACTGTGATCATCGATTATGCACCGACGTCTAACCCCTTCTCCTTCCCTCCGCAATCGACCGCCCCTTCTACGCTTTCGTTCTTCACAGCCCTTCATCGTCGTCGTCCTCGTCGTCATCGTCGTCCTCGTCGTCCTCGTCGTCCTCGTCGTCCTCGTCGTCCTCGTCGTCTCATTCTTCTTCTCGTCGTTCTCGCACGCCTCTCCGTTCTTCATGCTTCGAGAGGAAATCGCGAACAACGCATTATAGCAACTAGTGGATACATGAAGAGTGGATTACGCCGAAGGGAGGAAGGATGCGATGAACGTCGCTGTGTAGCTTCTTCCTTTCCTTCTCTCCTTCGTCCCTTCTTTTTCCTCTCTCCTGATGAGGGAGTCTGCGGGGATCCATTGCGAATTTTCGAGAGTGGATATTGCGACTTATCTCTTTCGCCGCAGCCTCGATTTTTACCTCGTGGATCACAAAGATTCGGCATCCAGATTGCGTCGGACGTAACAACGGAGCGGTCTTTTCCATTTCCTCCTTCCGTTTATGGACTCTGATTTTCAGAAATAACACGATCACATTTAGCGTCAATCTCCGTCACGTGAGAAACTAAATCAAATAGAGGGGAGGAAGACTCGTGTTTTAAATTGAAAATCTCGATCAAATATTTTTTTATTAACTCTAATATTAAATTTCCTAGTCACCGAAAACTTTAATTGGTAGAATAAATTATCCAAAGCCAAAACTTCCTACACAATGAAATCTTTCTTATTCGAAAGTGAGACATGGAACATTTTGCCTCACTAACTTCAGCATAATGCTGGATCCTATAATTATTTCCATTATTAGATATTTTCTATTCGTGCAGCTGATTCCTTTTCTCGAAGCACCTCGACGCGAATTACAACTTGCCTCTATGCACAATATCTTCCGCTTTCTTTTACCACAGCAATCTGTACACGCACCGGGTACGATGGCTCTCGACGCTTATCTTCACACTTGTATCTAACGATAAACCGCGCCCGATTTATCGGGATACGATAACGATCGCCAGAGAAAGACGGAGAGAGAAAGAGTTTAGAATGCCGTAGGCGAAACTAGGGGTTTCTCTTTACGAGCATATACGAGCAAGTGATGGCTACATATCTCTCTGATGAAAGCACCCAGCAAAATCTGCTCGATCCGTGTCTTATAACGTCTGTGCGATTTTACTTATTAAAATATTTTATTTAAAACTTTTGTAATTTAACATTTTTTTTTCTCTCAAACATTCAAATTTTCTACTCATAATTTTATATATATGTATATACGTATAAGTTTTTGTTACAAGACTATAAAATGGAAAATCACATATTTTATTTCTATAATGTTCTCATAAAAGATAAAGAAATATCTCTGAAAAGTTAAATTTGAAATCATAACATGTCCTATTTTAGCGATAATTACGCTCATTTTTATACTCACACTTTATACCACAGTAAACTGCAGTTTGTATAATTTGACTAAGTTAATGTAGGCATGTCATAATAGACATCGATAGCGGAAATTTTCGATTAACTGCATCCAGTGTATTTACCGAAACCGAGTTCGGCACACACGGCAACCGAACTGCCGGAATCGAAGTCGATATTTACCAAAACCGTATTTCAGTAGGTTTACATCGAAACTAGGTTCGGTAGTTACACAGCGTCACTCGATCGGGACGATCTTTGTGGACGATTTGCATTGGAATTCGTATTAGCGTACCGTGCTATCATCGTGTATTTAGCAGTGCACGATCTTAAATTTAATAAGCAACCGTGCGAAAATAAATACTGGGTGGCTGATACATATTTAGATAATTATGTAGAGCAGAGGCGATCAAATTTGAATACGTGAATACATGTGCTACATTTTCATAATCCGCTCTTTAAAGACATCGATTGTCTGGTCAAATAATTTGAATCAATTTCCAAGCCTAATTTTAGATAAAATCAGTTGATATTTTATATTATGCAATTGCAACAAGTAACACACCCTTTGCTAATAAATGAGTCATAACTAACGTTTTATTTTACGAATCAGAATACATAAGCTTCAAGTCTATACTTGATACTTTTCGTACAGTTAGATTATTTCCTTTGCAACTTTTTTCACGGAAATTAATATAGATTTCCACACCAATATAAATCCATCATACTTATTTCGCACACGAAATATCTGATTTTAAACTTTAATAACGTGACCGTGCAGGAAATTGAGCAAATTTTGAAACTTGAAACAGCTCCAGCGTTACACGATCATCTATTGTTTGATCTTGTCCGAGTTTCTCAGACCTAACTTTTATTTGCCATATATTTTCTCTCTCTCTCTCTCTCTCTCTCTCTCTCTCTCTCGAACAAAATCCTTCTACCAATATATACGATCTGTTTTGAGTTGTTCCGTTCGGAGCGAGGCTCCGGTCGATACCTCTCGATAGGCGCATCCTGTATACGTGCAGGACTGGTGGAAGCGCAATGCCGACTTCCACGGTGATTTACGACTGCCGCGCGCGCCGCGGGCCGACGTTTCTCCGGAGGCGGAGAAGCAAGAACGAACAGCCCTCGAAAGAAGTCCATAACGCGGTGCGTGTAAACACCGCGGCGGATAAGTACCAATAGTTAGCGTGCTCGTTAAATATCGGCACTCACGCCCTCGTGCCATCCGCTCGCGCTTCGCTTCGCGGATGACGTCCCTTTAATAGCCCGTAACGTTATCGCTACGTTAACCCTGGTACACGCGCGCGCTCGCGCGCTCGCGCGTACGTGAGTCAAGGGTCGCGTCTCGTCGTTCGGCCCTTAAATGAAGACAACGTTGCGTTCCTTGCGAACGAGATTTCATCGAAAGCACCGAGTAGGAGTCGTACGAACAAAGATATGCGCGAGTATCTTCATTAATTTTCTTCCTTGCATCGACTCAGACTTATCGATTCAAGAAGTATTGTACAAAACGATTTTTAATAATCGATTTTCTTTCACGTGGAACAATGCGATAAATGTTAAATCTAAAAGTATTTTTGTAATGGTTTATCTTTTTATTGACTTCATGTTGAATAAATACGCTATAAATATGACTTTTTAGTTGGCTCCTTCGTTAGATCTCCCGGTTTATCGCCAAAGAAATGGCACTCCACCCACCGAGAGATTATGCGGCCTGTTTCGCGCGTCCGCGAATGCGGAAGTAGCACGCAGTGATAATGAATTGGTGTTGGCGAAATAACGCTTCGCGCAAATTATGCGATAACTCCCAACGAGTATCGCGTTGACGTGAAATAATTTTGCGCATCGGGAAGGATATAAATATGCGTAATGTAAATTCGCAATAACTCACCTCTGGACCTTGTCACGATGATAAATACGCAGGGACTTAGAGAATATACGTTCCCGTCGACAATCTCTTTTCTATGCACGTGAGCGTGGTCTTGCACCTGGTATGCACACTCGTCGGTATCGATTACCCACAATAAACTTGCGCCATTTAACATTTCTGCACGTCGATACGACGTACGGGCCCTCACGGTTCTGCGGGCGTAAGAATGCATTCGGTAAAATTACGACTATTCTGACAGCCGTAATTACGATGTTACGAGCGGGATATCTTCATAAGCCCCGCCGCGCGTGAAGAAACTGGTTTGGAGTAGGCGATGCGCATTTCGAATCCTATGTTCTATTTAACTTTGCGACACGGCGTTAGCTAATGCTGTTTGCACTAGCATTTTATCGAAATTCATTATTTTGATGTTACTCCGTCGGGAAAGAGAAAAAAGGGGGAATATATATATTACTCAAGTTAAAAATGCATACTCTCTAAAAATGAATCAGTAAAATTCACTGTCAATCAGCGGTTATACACTGACTGTCAGTGTATAACCGCTGATTGACAGTGAGTTTCACTGATTCATTTTTAGAGAATATATCACGTTACAATCACGATATATATGTATCTCCCAATTGACTGATACAGACCGAACAGTCACTTTCTCTCTCTCAATCATCCTTTCCAAAGATGACTGTTGTAGTTTAAATAATTTTGTACAAAAGTCACGATGTACAATAAGGAATATACGACATTCTCGACATAATAATAATAATAATTTGTAGACAATAAAATCTACTAAAAGTTCTTGCGGAAGAGTTCCTCGATGATTCGCATTCGCTTCACCTTCGGAAATTTCATGGGGCGAGATATTTGAACAGAGGTGGATTTGGAGCAGAGGGCAAAAGAGAGTGAGAAAGCAGGGAGAAATGGAGAGAGAGAGGGGGGAGGGGGAAGAGCGGCAAATATATAGTTTTTCTCCCCTTCCAAGAGGGAAGTTCTTAGAGGGCCCCTCGGCGAAAAGGGTTTCTAGCTCCTGGTGATTGGTGTAAGTTAGCCCTCTGGGCAGAGAAAATGGTTTCGCGGGCGCATGCGCGACGCCACGGGGATCCCCCTTTGCTTTAGGGTTAGCCGCGGTCCTCCCTGCGGCCAACAGCCCAGGATGACACGCCCCGGGCTACCAGATCAATAAGATCCCCCTTATACCTACCTACCAACCTATCTCTTTGGTTACGCCCTGAGATATACCGTCGTCAGTTTAAATTCGCGAGCAGGAATTACTATATGTATATACTCTCTATAGCTGAGGCGCGCACCGCGCGTCCCGCACCAGGTCGGATACCAAAGCGAAACGACGTTCCCGTTTCCGTCTTCACCGACGATCGGCTTGTACAATATTATTTGGCGTATAAAGTAAGCGTGAAATCCCGGAACGTTGGTCTAAAATATATTTCACGAGGAGCTCTCTGGAACTGCGACGGCTGGAAGAATTTCCATCCAGGTTTCTATAGTGTGATTGTACTTTTAAAAGAATTTTTTTTCGAAAGTCTCCGAAATTCCTTAAACACAACTACGAATTATATGTGTTAGTAATAATGTCAACCATACAAAAACATATTATTGTGTTTTGTTTTTTAGATAAAACTTTTAGCAATACCCTTTATTTCTTAAAGTAATTGTACTAATAGGGTCTACCAACGAAAACTTTCCACCCCACTAATTCTACAATCAATTGATTTTTATCAAAAATACCAACATACATTAATCTTGTTTTCAAGGAGGCTGTGATGAAATTTAATCATATTATTTTCTCCCCTTAATTAGGATAACTATCCCCAAAGAATCTTAAGTACCAATAAGGGTCAAATAATTATCATTTCAAAAGAAATTCTGATTCTCTTCACAACGGTGTATATTTTTTTTAAACTCAAGTGAGTATTTTTTTCGAAAACGCGCATTTGGAAACTATGAGTATGAAAAACTCAAAATCCACAATTCAGAGAAAGAGATTTATTTTATTAAATGTTCAAAGTACTGTCCACCAACCTCTAAATCCATATTGAATAAGTGTTATCGGATAACACCGTATAATGTACTTTAACATATTCATAGCAAACGAACGAATTTTGAGTTTCTCATACCCACAGTTTCCAAATGTGATTTTTCGAAAAATATTCACTTGAGTTTAAAAAGGTAAACATCGTATTTGACCCCTATTATTACTTAAAATTTTTTCGGAGTAGTTATCCCGACAAAGGGGATAAAGTAATATGGTTAAATTTATTACAATCACACAGACTTCTTGAAAACAATACTGACATATATTGGCATTTTTGACAAAAATCAATTGATTATAGAATTAGCAGGGTGGAAAGTTTTCATTATGTGGCGAACCTTGTATATTAATATTCTTAATACACTGAAAAAAAAATTTTAGGTAAACTTATAAGATGCATTTAGTAATGCAATTTTTGAAATACTTAGTTGTTATTCCCAAATATAATAATAATAACAAAACATTTGACAATTATTACTTCACTTCATTTTTTATAACATTATTTTGTCACAATGACCCATATGTT
>VBVQ01000511.1:0-55881 GCA_011636635.1 Tetramorium simillimum
GGGGGAGAGGGGGGAGTGGAAACAATTTCTTTCTCTAAACCTGATTAAAAAAGCCGGTTAAACGTTATAAAATGCTAACAATAAGTATTTCAAATCATCGCGCTCGATCATGAGGTATTTCCCTGCACTTATGTTCATAGAACATCGTTAAGAACGCCCGTTTTGCGGACGTTGTACTCCTGAAATCTCCGCGGTTACATTGAGATTCTCGGTAACAACGATAAACAACTTAAAACTCCAATGCTGGTCGCGATGCTGGTTCGCTGAGTCCGTAGCTCCGAATTCAGAATGCGATATCTCGCAGCGATATATATATATATATATATATATATATGTATTGGGGGAATCATTTCCGTGTAAACGGATGCGTGTCTCGGGATACAGTCCGCATAACGCTGTTGTATAACCGTTGCCTCGCGTCGGGTGCGACCCTCGATCGAAGGCAGTGTGGGCCAGTAGTTTAATCTCGAACTCTCTCGGTGAGGACACTTTTACGTTTCCTTCTCCTCGAAAATAACGCGAATCTCGAAAAAGTCGCCGTCTAAACGTTCGCCGTGACGTCGAAGCATTTGAATTTTTATCTAGAAAAACACCGTTCGAAAATCACCTAGACGAAAATTCAAACGTTTCTGAAGTTCGAATGTGCATTGATTGAAAAAAAAAAAGAAAAAAAAAAAGACTGAGACTTTTCGCATTGTAATTTCTCAAGGCGAGTGTGAATTTACGTTCGAAGGTCGCGATACAGCTCCTCGTAGGTAGGTCTAATTCAATTCTGCGGTCGTCGCATTTTATACTATGACTACTCTTAAACGGTAAATATGTTTCTGCTGGTATTCAATAACGCGATCTTGTTGGTCAAGACGGTTATCAAGTCTGCTAACGATTTGTGCTGCTCTGATTGACGACGATCGCGAAATCCCTCTCGAGTGGCGTTTCATGCGAAATTAATCATGCAAGAAGAACGTTTTCCAAACTTTAGACATCATTACACATGCATTGGCCTTTTATTAGAGCGGCTTCTCTCTTGATTCTGTATTTCGCAAAATCGAAGAACGAAATCCGCCGAGATGCGGCGAAAATTTGATTTCCCACGTTCGTACGCTCAAGAAATTAACCCAACGTCATTCACCATGCGCGATTGTTCTAATTGCTACTTTGAGATTAAACGAACAGAGTGCCGCCGCTCCAATTATGCACACCTTAATTGGTACTGCCATTTTCAAGAGCCAATGATCCGCGACGGAGGAAATTGATGAAGTGTTTGACCAAACAGCTGTGATGATAAACGATCTGTGAATCGACGTAATTAGTGCTCGTCTATAAACATTCTATAAATTATCCGTCCGCGTCAGTTTTCGAGTAATACGCGCGTCACACAGACTTCGCCAATGCTGATTCGTATTGAGAAAAAGTCCCCCCGTATAAAAATCCAATCTAGCGGCGGGAAAATATAAATGTATTTCACAATAAACGCGCTGAGAGCCGTTTATCGATCGTCAATAGGATTGCCCGAGATTCTAAATTTCACCGGCACGTCGTGCCGCATCTTATCTCTGTTTTGAAATTATCTGTCAGCTTTTGCTACGTCGTATTCTTGAAGAAAAAAAAAAGGAGATTTTTCGGTAAAAAAATTTTATGAAAAATGCAATCTCGCCTTTGGAATAAGAAATGGAAAATCCTATTCATTCGTGTTGTTCGTCAATTTGTCCATTTCGCGCGGCAATCATGAGGCTTATCCAGATCTACGAAAAGGCGCAGAGATAAAAAAGAAGATCTCTCCGGCAATCCTCATCAGTAGCAACCGAAATCAGTTGCGTCAAAGTGGTAAACTCGACTAAATCATAAGCGTATAGTCACCGCTCTGTAGTTTACTGCTGTTGTAAGCTATACAATTATTACAATGATAAAAATGCACTATGTTATTCCAATTCTATTACAAACTCGACGCAATATATCCGATCAATCGCAGTTTTTTTTTTTTTTTCGAACTTTTGGATGTACGTTGCACGATTTTAATTCTGATTTCGTTGAAATCGTAGAGTATATATATAAATCTAATATATAAAATAAATATATTACACTAAAGAGAGATTATACAATAAGGGAAAACGTGGTTTTTTTTTTCCTTCTTTCTCTAGCGAGCCCTAGTAATTTCTCGTCATTTCTAATATATAATATCAGAAATAAATTTTTAAAAATTTATAAAACGGCAATGAATGAAACACATGACGGCTGGTATATTGCAACAACGAGCGTCAAACAATTGTCAGCTCTCATTTCTGCCCCAGGTGCCTGGCGCACTTTTCTCTTCCTTCCCGCGAGATCCCCTCGCGACAATCGATCCGACATCAAAGGTTCCCACGATAAAAGTAATAAGTGTCGTTCAGTAACATGTACGCGTATATAAAATTACCGACGTCGCGTTGTTTCTTTTTTTTTTCCCCCTCGTCCGGCGGACGAAAAAGAATTGCAATACACGCCGCTACGAAATTACCATATATAGAAACCTGTGTGTGTATTTTCTCTTAGAATTAAATAAATACAGTATGTACACATATGTGTGTGTACCCGCGATCTGACCAGTGCATACATACGTATACTATCTATAGTTTTTCGCCTTTTCTCTCCCTTTTCTTTTCCCTTTTTTTTCCCCCCCTTTCTCTCCCCTTTTTGATAACAGCCAAATCTGTTTTTGCGGGGAATACGGCATGACTAGAACGCACTTACTTCTTTTTTTTTCTCCCTTCGAATTATTTTTAAGGCAAGCTCACACTTTTTCTCTCGCGCGCACTTCTTTCTCTCTACTCGGGTTTTTTTTCCCCCTCATCTTCGCACGTCCTTCCCTCCATCGATTCGCTTTCTTCTCTTTCTCCGGACGCACACACGCAAGCACGCTCCCACGTCTCTCAGATATCCTATACATGCATACACATACATACACATATTCATTTAGTACGTCACGCGAACATGTTCGTTGTTAATCGTCTCAGAGGATGAACTTATGTGAGATCCCGGCACAATTTGAGTTCGTTCTTCGCGAAATCGTATCGTCCCGATACCGCTTCTGTGTCCTGCAATCAAAATCGTGGATTGCTTCAAACGCCAGAAAAAAAAACTCATTAATTTAGATTAAAATACAGATGAATTAAGAATGAATAACAATCATTGAATGGAAATGAGAGATGTAACGTGGATCAAGTATCTGGCTGAATGCAGAAATTCTTACATCTTTATCAGAAGGCTAATTAATTTCTTTCATAAACAAAACGTTCGACTTAATCATCGTATTGTTATCTAATTGCTCTTCTACTTTTCATAATCTTTTGATAATGTTCTGAAAGTATATTCCTACAGCTCCGTCGTAAGAGATTAATCGTTAAAAAAAATGGAGAAATGTAATTGCTGATATCTTTTTTCATGATAAAAATATAATTGAATCAGACTTATCCACGTTCACGCGATAACAACTTCTCAGCTTTATATAATATATATGTATATAGGTATATCTTGTAACACTGAAATTATAAACTACAGTATCTCTTGAAAAAGTGTCTTTTGCATTCACTCAAGGATAAAATTATTTAGCAGCAAGATAAGGATATGATTTTTCATTTCTTGAAAAAATTATCTCTTTACTGGGCAGTGAAATGTCTCGATTTAGTATAAATACTGCAGGATAAAATATTAAGTATTTCTCATTTGAAATATTTAAAATTGTAAAGTAATAATGTAAGCATAAGCAGCTTTTCAATTAAGTGACATTTATTAAGGCAGCTTGAATGCCAATTTATTAATTAATTTAATAATTTATATGAATATTATTCTGAGCATTTAATTAAATTCAGGGTGAAATAACGTTTCCAAAATACGCTAATACGACTTTCTAATTTCCAAAAATCATAAAATAACACAGAGCGCTGTTATAATTATAAAATAACTTCTTGATGTATATTGTAAACAGTTGAACGTAAATACAGAATGGAATACAGAAGCAGAATAATTAGCAGTATAATTAGAGATCTTTCATTACTCACCGGTTATTAGTTTCGTTGAGCACGTGCCTTGGCGGACGCCAGAGCTATTAAGATATACGCAGTGGATAGGCCGACGTAATGGCGTCACATTGGCCTTGGTTTAGAAACCCTGGATCACGCCGTAGGCCTCAAGGGTGGACATGATGAGGTAGAGCAGCCAGAGGGAGAACAGGAACACGGACGTGATGAGCTTCGGTATAAAAGGTCCGCCCAGTTCGCCGCCGATCGACTTCACCCGTCTCACCAGCAGCACCAGGATCACGAAACAAGCCTCGCTGCAGAACAGGGTGACGGAGAAGGCCAGGCTGCGTTTGCGTGAAAGAAAGCCATCGCGGCGGTTAATGCGGGAGTGAAACGGCAAAATTGCATTCGGGGGATCTCCGCCGCAGAGACGCGAGCGAGCGATCAACTGTGAAATTAAACGTTGGGGCTCTTTTTACAACCGACCGTTTAAATCTCTTCGTTTTGGCTTGTTTATCCGAAGGAAGAGCGAACTGTAATGCACTCCGGCCCGTAAATGCACTCTCAGAAACGAAGCCTAGAATTCCAATCGCTCCAACAAGTATCGTATACAGTGCAACACAATATCCTGCGGCGTATCCTTGCCGGAGAACCCCAGTATCATCTGACACGAGGTCGTTCGCATTCAACACCCCATCCTGCGGGGCGGCAATCCGTCGAAATCCTCCGTGAAATGGGATACAGTGTCAACGTAAAATATCGTACGCCATGAAATAACGTCATTTTTTTTCACAATTTTTTAAACATTATTCCGACAGTTATTGTTTCTCACAATAAATGCGCGTGCAAAATGTTAAAAAAAAAAAATAAGACAGTTATTCTACCTTTGTACCGATAGAGCTGTACGAATTCCGGGGCAGCGATCGATTTAATGTTGCACGGTGGGTCCATTGGTGCGGATAAACGGCCGATCTCTCTCGGGGTACTTTCTTTGAAATTTCACCGACGGCAATTTCGCGGCGCGGGAACAATGGAACAGTCGCGGCTGTTAAACTGTCGCCGTCGCGAGGGCGACGCGACGTCAGCCAAGTCGCTGTCACCGTATGCCTCGACCAAATATCTCGGAAATAGTTTCCGCGAACGAGAGATCGTAAATGGGAAATGATGGTTAGTTATCGAGGCCACGCTTTACTTAATCTGACGTAACGTTATCTCCTTCCGTGTCGTCGCGCTGTATCCGATACCGTTACCGGATCCCGGAGCTAGCCGTGTGCGGAAAACGCTCCCGCGGATTATGACTTACTGATTGGAAACCAATTTTGTTGTTAATTCAAGCGACGTAAATGCACACCATCTCCATACGTGAGTGTACAAATATATTTTTGTTGCGCGGGAAAGGAAGCGACGAGAGAAGAGCAAACGTTCAGCGGTCTCTTCGGCAGGACGCATCAAACGCGACAGTTCAATCGTAATTTGTGCGATAAGCCGTATCACGATCGATTTCGTATATATAATAAAAATATTATGAGAAAGTGGTAAAGATAATAAAGAATAACTATTTTATCGTCTATCGTAAGGGAAGGCTTTGCGAGCAAGCGTGTTTTAAACGGTGCTTTCGGGAGTTAAGAATGTCCCCGGACTCGTATGTAGGTGTTTAGCGAAGCTTGCGCTTTCGTGACGCCGGATATTTGTAATTGCTTTTGTTACTTACTTGCCAGGTTCGACAAGGAACGGCTCGTTGCGGCAAGCACGGTAAATGGCAGCGATACTCCACGCGACGCCGATCCCCAGGAAGACGTTTACCGCGTTACTTCCAGTCACATTGCCCACACTCGCGTCGGCATACTTATCCTGGCAAGCGGCCACTTTGCTCGCGAACGTGTCTGAAATAATTCCGTGCATTCGGAGTCTTTGTTATTTTGATGAGCAACGTTCGCACGAGGCTACCGGTGCAACGATGCGAACTGCGAACGGTGTGCGATTTACATTAACATTTTTTTTTTTCAGATTATTTGTGTAATTCTGTTTGTTTCTAATAAAATGACTAACAATTTATTTGTGGTTTACAATCGAAAAGAGAGTGATTTCTTTTTACGAAGACACAATAAAAAAATAAATCATATAATTCAAATTTTATTTCATGCACCTCTCTTCTCTTTTTATGAAGTTTATGAAGTTTATCAGTTTCAATATAGATAAGCGATGGTAAATATTTTTTACGTAGGGGACATAAAGACACTGAAAGTTTATCATCGTTTTATAGTTTCCTAGACATAAAATTGTATGAGTAAATTTTTAATAGTTACAATGTCGTACTTTTCAACTTAACAGGTAAAAAGGGCTTCGAAGATATACAGGGCTGTTGACAACGCGTAAATTAACGCTATATCAATTTTTCAGTAACTGTTATAAGACACGTAATAATACATCGAACGTTTCTGCTCTGCTTTTAGCAGTCATCAGCGATGCGTCGACCGTCGGATCGAAATATTTTTCGTATTCTTCGCTCCGTCCGTTTCTCAAAAATTCATTTCCCCGCCCGGTCAAGGTTCGCGGGAGCTCCAGGTTTATTTAGGTAATATCGCTTTTTATTTACCCGCAAGTTTAACGCTTCATTCGCGGGCGTTGTGTAGAGATAAAACCCTGTATTTCACGCCGGCGCGCCGCGTGCACGACCCGCCGCGCGGAGTTACAAAGTGGGTTTTTAGTACGCATTCTGTTCGGGGAATCAAAGATCGTCAACTGCACTTAGAGCCGTTGGTGCTGCAGGACGCGATTTGCGGTAACGGCACACGCGGCTTGTACCAGTTTGCAGTTTACGGCGGGGCGTAAGTTCGCGTCGGTGGAGTTTGAGCGTAGCGAGGGCTGTACACACACACACACACACACGGAGCCGGCGAGTCGTTGCGCAGGCGAGGGTAAGAAAATCCCGCGGTGCAGGCGGCACATATGTGAAACGCGGGTGTTTCAATAATAACGCGGTAAAACGTGCGCTACAAACTCGCGCGCGAACACGACGGTATCCAAAATTGCCGCGGTACAGATGTCGACGAAAATTGTCCAAAGGCTCGCCGGAAAATCGTATATACGTATACACGCTCGAGAAAATATTTTCACTAAAAAATTCCCCTAACGGAAACAAGCGAGACTTCTGGCGCGTCGTGAGAAGAAAAAAAAGTTATTTACCCGACGAAACGTGTGCTCGGTTAAGATTTAGATTTGCCGTCTGTAATTCCTTCATCTTCCGTTAACTCCGCGCCGTTGCTGTTCCGCGCGCTGTTGTACGTACCGACAATACGATAATTAATTAGCCGAATTAGCGAGGACGATTGTTTATGCTAAGCTTACGCTCGGCGTGCGCCTTCGGTATTTACTACTGGCTGTCGCGGCAGTAGTAACGCTCAGTAATTCATCCAGCGTGAATGCTACCTCGCCTCGCATTAGCATGGAGAGCAGTAATTAATTATCTTAATGATTGTTTTGGTAATTAATGAGTAAAATACTTGCTATTAATTATTAATTAATTATTAATTATTAATTATTAATTAATAATTACAAACTTTACAAACTGCTCGTAAACGATCGATCGATATTTGATTGAAATAGGAATTTCAACTAATAGAATTCGCGGCAACGACCCCGATAAGCGATAGACAGATTTTCGTGCGATATTTTCCAATTGGGCAACGATTATTCGGTAGATTTTATGTACAGCAGCATTAAAAAAAAGGATTGAATTGTATTGACTAAGAAAAACTTGGCTTCGTGTAGATATGTGCGATCCGCCTTGCGGCTCGTTACGTGTGGTTCAGCGCGATAGTTGTCGCTTGATTACATGTTCTGTGCAATTTGGGGAGGCCCTGTATAAGTATTCTAAATAAATCCTGTCTTGTTTTCTCGTCAGTGATACGGAAGATAGCCAAACCGATCTCGGTGAGCGGTACTTTGGGAGATCGGCGGTGTACCCTCCGGCATAAATATTGATGAGGTCCTGGGAGAAGAAAGTTTCTTGTGAAGTTTCTAAGAGGAGAGTAACACACATACACAGTACAGTGTAGAAGAAGAGCACAATAGCCTTTAAGTAATCCAGCCAAGAAGCCGTGCGTCATGCAAATCCCGTCGATATTCGGTCGATGTGGCGCGACCGGCATTTTTAGAACGAAAATATAATTTCGAGATACCTGGTTCGTTTGTGCAATTCAAAAAGCCGCGATATGAAATGTTATTTGTAAGGGAGAAAGAATAAAAATTTATACCGTCGTCGCGCGTAGAGCGGCAGTTGCAGTAAAAATTCGAGGGATCGATCTTTATGAGAAGTTTTACGATTAAAAATATGAAAAAAATATTTCTGAAACGTATTAGAATTTCTGAACGCGTTAGAATACAAAATAATATTTATAACGTGTCTATCGAACTTTTCTGTATGCTCAGCTGTTTTCGCTCGAAAACAGGTTCTATATTCCGCGGGCAATAAAAAAGTTACAATAAAAATAAAGGCGTACATACGTTACAATGAAAATAAAGTTATTTATCTATCTTCGCTGCTTTGACCAAAATCTAAATTTTAAAAAATTTCTAATAAAGGAGTGCTGGAGTATGCTTACACTGCAAGCTAAATTGACAATGAAAATTATAATCAGAAGTGTTTTCTTCGTATCAAAAATGGAGGGACTGCATTCACTGAGTAACATTAAGATTTTATGAACATATTTGGGATAATCAATTTCGTGCCGTTGTTTTAGGGGTAAATTTTGGATGTAACCTATTGACCCAGAAACTCGAAATGACGAGGCAGTCGTTATGCTTTTAATAGCTTTTGATAGCGCCCACTCAAGTGATTTATTAAATGCCCTTGTCGTGAATTTCGTATAAAAATAACAAAAGACACTGAGGTCAGGTGATAATTGCTTCTGAAATTTTTTTTAGATAACTAATTCTGTAAATATATGTGCGTTCTGATTTTTCATAAAGTTATCGAAGTAATAAAGCGTAATTAACATACAAACTATTACATTATTAAAAACTGCGTTTTTTTTTTAAGTTATCTCTCTTTTTCTCTATTCCTTGTTCGAGGAAAGTAGAGAAAATATAAAATATCTTAAATAGACTTTGGAATCTGACGTATTTAAAAAGTCCAACGTAAAATGTATTAACTAGAATGCAGCAACCAGATGCAATCTTGTAAATTACAATGTAATGTTGAACGCGAAGAAATTTGATAGAAACAAAGAAATGAAAAATTCCAACACAGTTACAGTAATGTTGGACGTCTGTAGAAGGAAAAAATGAAATAAGGTTCCGCATATCATTCTCTCCCGCGTATGTCAAGTTTAATTCTCCTCACTTCAGAGAAGAGCGGAGAAGATCGGTGTATTTTTTGATCTTCTGAACGTATGTAATTTCTCAAATAAATAAATATATATATATTGCAACAACGTCACTAGGTCCTCTAAAAATGAACATTTTAACGTTGCTACTTTAATTTCACGACAGTATTGCGTAAAGCATATTTACAAAAGTTACAATTTTTACAACGGGATTTTTTTTAAGTCTTGCAGTCGTCGGTATAAAAGAAGAAGGTATATTTAACTCGAGTTCACGGTGTTAAACATTTCACCCGATATGCGAAGAAACGTAGGCCGTCGGCAGCCATTATTCCTGGACACAAAGACCAAGTGCGATAAATTATCATCGCTCTCCCCGCTTAATCCCAAAAGCCTGCCGTATAATATAGCAGAACGTCATAAGGGGAATGCGATCAATGCGAAATGCGAAGATAAACTAATGTGGAAAGTATGTCGGTCGTTTTTCTCCAACACTGCGCTCTCCGCCTCACCACCGCAATATCACCCTCTTTCCTGTTATATCATCCCCCCTTTTGGACACTTACCGGGAATGCTGGTACCGAGGGCGACGAAAACAATCGCGGTGACAGAGTCCTTGATACCCAGAGTGCACCCGAAATACGAGGCGACATCGCCGATTATCGCCGTGACAACGCCGATCCCCAGGATGCTGATGATGAAGCACAAATAACCACCGGCGATGTCTGAAATTAAAAAAAAAACGTTTCCCTCACACTTTGCGAAAGTAGACAACAAAGAGAGTTTTAAAACCGGAGTTGTCAAACACATATAAATATTGTGCGCGCGTAGTCTTCTGTACACAAAATAGAGGAGCCGGAGAAACATGTTACGCGTAAAATATACAACGTAACAAATGGCTGTGAAAGATTAATTGAAACACCTTTAAAATTAATATTGAAATTTACTTTAACAGCCGGATGAAATTGGCGATATTTTTGGGGCTTAACAGAAAAACATTGTGTAATAGTGCCAAAGAGCTTTAATCACTTTCCACGATATGCAGGATGAGCTAAATGCAAATTATAAAGTGACGCTCTTCGTTCACGCAAACATGCACTACCCCGCGTAACCACACGTTTGAGAGCTTAATTAGTCTAGTTAAAAGTCCGCAATTTTTCCTCATTTACGTTCACTCTCGGGAATAATTGCGCCGCCTCTCAGCTCAATTCCGCTTGGCTTTTACAAATCGCGAGGCACACGGCGTTAAAAGCGCCTATTCTATTGTAAATACAGGCGATTTCCGATAAATAAAATTACTTGTGGAAATTAGTTTAAAAAGTTCCCGTTGGACATAATTTCAATTAAAATTTTCGTATTGTAATTTTACAAAGGTTTTCAATTTCTTGTCGGACTTGTTAACTGTAAACTATCTTCCTAAAAATGCAGCTGTTTCTCAACAATGTGGGAAGAAGTTAAGCCGTATTTCTTACACACGCGTTCAGAATACAGGCCAACAAAATGGACAAAAAAATGTATAATTCATTTAATTCATTACAGATTTATTTGATAAAATTGCTAAAATAACTGCTTCGTATTTATATAAGCAAGTATGTATTATCCCTGCCGGAATCATGTCGTTTATAAATTCGTTTCATGTTCAATAGTAATAAGAAAACATTTCTATCTCGGCGATTCTTGTGCTTATAAATTTAATTCCATAATGTGGTAATCTCTTTAATAGCAGTTTCTTTTGCCTCGCAGCTCCTATTTCAAATTGTTTTCATTTCTGTTACATTCTTTCTCTTCTCTGTTTCGTTCTTGTTACGTTTCGCGCCACACATTACATTGAAACATTGAAAATTACTTTTCGTAAACTATGTGGATTTTCTTAATCCCGTAACGTTATTGTAAAAATCGAAGAGCTCTTTCTTCACGCGAACGTCACTTCTCGCGTGCCACATAATATTCTTGAAAAGAAAGCGTTCCCTCGCACTCGTGCGTGTCAATATCGTCTGTGGAATTGTAATCACGTCCCAAGATCAAACGACGGGAGTCCTTGAGGCGGTGTATAATGGGTATGGATATCTATTATCAGCCTCTAACGTTCGAGCACCAAACAGTCGGGAGACCGAGATATTTGCAATTGATGTGGAACTCGTGGAAACATTTCCCGCGGAACGTTATCAAAGACATTTAAAATTCTTTGAGCGCTGACGCGGTCAAAGTGCCGCAAGTAAAATACTCTCCTCTCTCGCAGCTTCTGTGCGCGCGCGCGCGCACGTTTGTGGGATGTGTGACAACAAAAGGGAATTATTATTAGAAGTCTGTATACGAAGATACGTTTACGATGGAATGCGTGGGCGTTAATATAGCTAAAGAGTCTGTAAACACGCGGTTAGTTTTACTGTTAACACGTGGCCAATGTATATTATTGCAACACGCCTCGCCATACTCTCCCCTCCCGCCGAACCCGGCTGATTTATTAAAGTGTTTCGTGGTCTTTTACAAGCAGCTCGCTCTTATTGATTATGTTATGTAATTATCGGAGAATCGAGCGAAATTCTCGGCAAATTCTCGTGGAATCGCGAGCAAACTCCGCGGCTGACGATATTAAACAAAAAGTCGGAAAATATTGGAATAAAATTACACATTTAATTCCTACACGTAATTGTTATGTGCAACGATGCAATATACGCGTTATTCATTCGGTTCAAAATCCTTAAAGAAATATATTCTATGTTAAAGAAAAATTTCATTTTTAGTAATCTAATTTATGATTTATTCTTAGTTACTTTCTTCCTATTTTAGGTTCTCCCGATATATACAGGTAAAAAAATATAACATTGCCTTCGACACGAAGAAGTAGTATTCTTGAGGAAGACTTTTATTAATTTATTTATTTTATTGAAGGAAGTTTATTATCCGTTGAAAAATTTATCGGCTCTTAATTTTTATTAGGAAAAAATATGTTTAGTATCTCGTTACTCTGCAGGGGCAGCTATTGTCGTAAATCCTGAACAAAATTTACTTTGGAAAAGAGTATAGAGGCACACACAGGTCATCGTAAATCACGCGGAAATTTCGTGGAAATTTCATGAGAGAGAACTACCGTACGTGCAGCGCTCTCTATCTATCTATTTGTATATACATATGTGTGTATATATTTGTCCGTGTATATTATATACACATGCCCGTAGGATTTTCAAATATCCTCAAAAAGCCATGAAACTGAGATATTGTGTGTTTATAAATGTAACTTGCAAATTAAGTTCCTGGGAATTCAACTATCATCTTCGGATTTTGCTGGCTTTTCAGGCAACATGTTTCACCGCGGAAAATTGCGTTCAGTAAAACGGCGGCGTTCATAAATCTCGCTCATATACCATTGCAACCGCGTATCATGATTGCATAATCAGCAGTTGTATAACTCTAGATTTTAAGTAAAAATATTCCAAACAGAGTGTTCCCCCGTATAATCAGCAATTATTAAAAAAATGCGGATACTCCGATATTTTTCATCGTCATCACAAAACCTGTTTTCTTAACTCTCCATTTTTTTTAATAATTATTTCATTCATATAGTATTTAATTCTTATATCGGTTCGTTTATGCTTCTTTCGAAAAGACGGAATATTTACTTATTATTCTAACTCAAGATTTGTTTTTGACAGTGTAAAAGAAGTTCCTCGATCATTCGATAATTTCCGGCTGTCCGGAAATTGAGCTTTCTTTATAAAGCATAACGCGAGAGTAGTATAGAAGTAAATACAATTCTATATCTTGCGCTACTGTACGGAAGCGTTGATCTATAAGGACGGCGGGAAAAAAAGAAGAGAAAGATAAACAAGGGTGAAATTACGTTGCTCGATACAGTAGTTTCCAGAGCTTTTGCCAGTTCAGCAGGCCTTCGCGATTGTGCTCGCTGAAATAAAGCACGTCTTCTTCGCGGCCTTTATCCTTCCCTTACCCGTCTTTCCTCGTTTTCTTCCACCTGGATGGAAGCGGGGCCATGACTAAAGAGAGTGCAGAAGAGCTCTCTCGTATCTCAAAAAATACAGAAAAAGGTAAAAATTAACGGAAACTCAAAAATAAAAGTTACGAAGAAAATCACGAAGAAAAATTCAGGTAATAATCAACTAAGAATCGATTTTTCTTAAAAACTTTTCACAAGTTATAAGAAGTTACGCGAGTTTCTTCATTTGTTCTTTCGTACTCGAGGCTAATCAACATTTATGTAAAATACTATATTTTCATGTTTTTCAAACTGAAACTTTTCACTGCAAGGATTATTGAAAAGCTTATGCCGGTTTTAAAATTGCACAGTTATTTTTAGACAGATATCGTGTTATACAAAACAATACGTAATCACTCTTTTCGCGCACGTGAATACTAAAAAATATATTAGCCGTGAGAGAATCCAGGTGTGCCGTTTTCTGCTTTGCCAGATTGAGCCACCATAAGCGCAATTTCGATCAAAATTCACTTTACCTTTCATCACGTTAAAGTCGATAGCAATTTCGTATCTATCGGCGTTGTTTTCGTGTAACACCGAGCCCACCACTCGCAATCACAAGCACATTATTATTCCGAGGGCGTACTGAAAGCATCTTTTCGAGTGCCGACAAAATTAACTGGATTTATGAAATTGTTCAACAAACAAACGTAAATGTAAAACGTGTATTGCAGAAGCGTGAAAGTCTTACTTGTAATCCTTATCGAAATTCAAAGGAACGATAACAAAGAGTTTTCTCGACTCGGTGAAACGGCAGTAAAAAAAAAATTGGGATATAATTAAAGTGGTCCACTCCATATACACACGTGGCAGGCGTTGACATTAAAGTAGAAAAGAACGTGTTACTCACCTGTGGGCGGAACGAAAGCAAAGAGGACTTTCCAGAAGATGGTAAGCGAGTGCATAAGATAATCCATCGCGGATGGTGAGGAAGGGTGACCACTTTCTTCACCCTCCGCGTCGTCCTCATCACCCCTACTGACAGTCAGCGCTTCCATGAATTGTTCTTTCCAAGAACTTGTGCCTAAGAACGATATTTCATTCGTTGCATTTATACGTCAGCGGAGAAAGACGGAGAAAAGTCGAACTTAGGAGAGGAAAACATTGCAATTTACGATATTGTGGTATCAATACGGGTGTCTCTAAAATCTTTTTAGTTTTTACTAACAGAGTTATCGGAAGAATTAATTTGTGACAATCCCCGATTAATTTTTAAGCTAAAGACTTCACAGAAATTATTTAGAATGATAAAATTTATATTTCGTGCAAACGAAAGTTTCATCAACAGAGACTCGATGCTGAATGTAGTGAAAAGAAATGTTATTATAAAATAATTTTTTGTACACATTCAAATCTACGGGCTCGACGAACAAGCGAATAAAACGCTTTGTCGATGGTAAAAAGTCGAAAAATGCTTTGAGCGATTCCGCTTCACAGGTCGAGTGAAAGCAGAAAATGCAGAAAGGAAAACCGGACAAAGAAAAGCTCACTATAATAGAGCAACGTGATACTCTTTTCGAGCTGTAATCGATTTCATTTCTACACATGTATATACATAGAATGTAAAGAGAGAAAAAGAGAGAAATAGAAGAAAAAAAAGAGAGAGAGAGAGAGAGAGAGACAGGATCAAATCGTTTTCATCTCGTTCAATTTGTGTAACAGATATCTATCAGATAAGATATTTAAATTACATTTTTTTTTGGGGCGTATGTTCGTTATACATTTATAACATTTGCAATCTTTCTTACTCGTACTCCACACATTTTATTCCATTCTATTAAATGTTTCATATATTATACATGTTATCACTAATAATAGCTATTTATTAAATGGAAAACGTTGAAAACGTTGAAAAGATCATCGCATGACGCAAGTTTCATTGTGAAGCTTTCTTCTGTCTCCTTGTGCATTCGATATTCCTCGATTAAAGCTTTCACCGTATCTCTTCAGAAATGTTTTTGAATAACATAAAATACGTGGAATAATTTCCTGCTGCGAGGAAAAAAAAAGTCCCCTAAGCGCGAGGAGGAAATGAACAAAAATGAACAATAGAAAACGTCTCGTGGCCTGATATATTTGTGCTTTCTATTTTTTTTTTGTCCGCGTTTGAAGTCAATATCTAAAGCAAATTCAATGCGATCATTTTCAAGGCTTCTATCGGAAGTTTACGGTATTCGTAGTAAGGGACGGCAACGGCGCCACGTCCGAGGGGTTCTATTTTTATAATTTTGTACCGACGTTGTATCTGTCACGTGAAAGTTGTGCGGATCAAGTAAATGCTTCATTTACAAATGCGTGACTTTTTACTTGAAAGGTCTTTACTTTTCTCTGTAAAATAAAAATAGAGTATTTTAGAGAGAGATATCTGTCAGTAGTATAAAAATAATAATTACATTTGAAAGTATTAAGAATTAATATGCCAAGTTCACTGCAATTCAAATTTTTACTGCAATTCATGTATCTAGCTCGAATGCGCGTTAGAAAAAACCTACGCGAAAATGTGAAGAAATATAAGAAGTACGGGATCTGAAACGGTTGCATAGCGAATGCAGCGAAAAGATGCGCGCAGGAAACGCAGAAACGTGAGAATCATGCATATGGCGCCGGGGGAGTCTTGAATTTCCACGAGCCTCTACATAACGTCGCATTCCTCGGGGTTGCATTTCTGAAAAGCCCAATCTAGATGCTCGCGTATCCCGTGATACGCATTTTATCCCCCGTCGGGAAAGATTAGGTTGAGTTAGTTTGAGTTAGGCGCATACTGCTCAATGATAAATTTACGGCGGGGAAGATGGTGAAGTGGATCTCTCGCGAACGAGATACAACGTGTGAGAAATTTTACACGAGCATGAAAGTCGTGGAATTCAGTCGCAATTTTTTAATCGATTTTCGCCTGTAGGGATTGTAGGGAGAGGGCTTCTTCTTGCCACTCGTGTTTCAACAAGGACCTGGCTGACATTTAACTAACATAAGAGATGCTCTATCTCAGCAGCGACCGTCATGAAAAGACGACAATAATAATTATAATTACACTGTTATATTTTGTATTTATGCCTGAATCTTATTTTTAAATTGCCAAAGTTTTTCTCCTAATTTTATATATAAATAATGTGCGTGTGTATTTGTGAATTGTCTTTGAATTGACAGGAAAATATATAATCGAAAGGGATGTGAAAAACTCTTGTGGAAACTAAGTTAAAAATTTAAAAAATTTTTTAATATTGTCTTAAGAAACAATATTTCTGAAAATTAAATGCATTTCAATTTTTCATTCCTCGATCGTGTCGCTAGGAGATCCAGAAATACTTTACGTGTGTACATACGCGTACGTGTGAGTGTGTATAAGCTGTACATTTTATATGTCATAGCAGATGTTCCGAGAAGCGATCATATTAGGTGCTCACCGAGTATTATGGAGGCATTTGCTCGCTGAACTAGCTTATCCACAGTGTTCTTGAACTCCTTGGATTCTTTAATCCTGATTTGCGCCCGGGACACCTCGCCGAGGCGCGGTCTGCCCAGCAGTGCCATTTTCTCTTCCTCCGTTCTATCCTCCGGCTGCTTCATCTCCGCCGCTGCGGCGATTCCTGCTTCCGCTGTAACCAGAAAACCGCGTCTTGCTGCTTTAATAATGTCACGGGACATGTTCCACAGCGGAATAAGTAGAGAGCCGATTCATGGTCAGATAGGAACAGCGAAACAGAGTTTCCGTTAATTAAGAGTTTTAATTAATTCCAGTTTGGCATAATAAATATGCGAGACGTATCGCTGAAAATTTCCTTATTGGATATTTTCAGATGATATTGAACGACCCATTTTTGCATTAATAAAATTCTGAATATTTTAACTTCAAGGATCTAGTTTTAGCACCGAAATGCAGATGTACTGACAGTTGCAAAATTATTGAAGAAAATATTTAGAGAATTATTTATAGATATGTGGTAGAGTTATAAAAAATTGTATGAAATCATGAACAGAACATTTTTACTTAATATCAAATAAAAAATTCGTAATATTATTCCCTAAAAATATTTTATTTTTCACTTTTTTGTTAAAATTATTTTCTTATAATCACGGTATCATTTTTAATATAGCATGCTATGCTATGCATGTGTTATTTTTATTCGGCATATATCATTGATCATGTACTCGTTAAATATAGTCTATCCAGTTTCAGAAATATCATGACTTCTGCATACGCTAAATTTTACGTATACATATGTACACGTATGAAATGCGTATAGTATTAAAGACTTAATAACATTTATAGTATCCATCGTTAAAGATAAACTCATGGCACTCCGTAAAGATTGATCGTGTGGAAACAATATCAGACAGGATTGATTGATCGATATCCTTCTGTATACGTAAATCTATTTAAATAGACCTTAAACACAAGCGAGAAACCCGACAAACAGTCGCTTCTCGTGTAGTCGCGGCTTTACTTATCGATTGGCCTCATGAATTATAGTCGCACACCTCTCTTAAGCTAATTCCGTGCTTCATACTTCGTGTCTGACCACGCATCGACTCACGTCACTTGCATTAACACTTTTTCTACCAGCGCATAGTGTGAAACTAAACTCAGCCTAGAAGAAAAATATTGTTCTACGCGGCTGCATAACAAATGTTGGAGATATAAATATTAATTTTGTCATTGTTACGGCGGTTAGTCCCGACAAGCGGTTAGTCTCGACAGAAATATTTCAAGCCACATCATTCAGTTATCTGAAGACGTATTAGTGTGCAAAGTGAGATATGTGGTTAAAGATCCAGAGATACTGTTTATGTAACGATAAATATTCCGGCGGTGCGATGTATACGGACGATTTTATTTCGCAAAATAAGTCTGCTGCGCAATCAATGCATAAATAATACCCGATGACCACCATTTATCTCCGTCATCGAGGGATGATCGATACTTTACGCCGGGTGTTTCGATCGATGATGAATGACGCATTTATTGTTGGTATCTCCTGTCCACAGCCGTGATAGTGTATGATCGTATTTCATCGTAAAAATAAAAGAAAGTACGAATAAATCTGGGATATGTGTCAAAATAAGAGACAGCCGTGAAATAAAAGAATAAATAAAAGCGAGCGAAAAAGAAAAAGAAATTATTATTATTATATATAATTGTACAAAGTTTTCATGAAAAGTGAAAAATTTTAATGCAATTATATGTGTAATTTAAAAAAAAAGTCAAACTCTATAAAAAAAATTTCCTTTATACTGCATTTATATATATTTTTTTGTTTTAAAAACTCTTTTGCAAAAAGCAGTCTCTGTGTCAGTTTTTACTTTCACACTTTCCTTTATAAAAAAATAATTGGCGAGTGAACTTTTTCTTTAAACAATTAGCTACGATCCAAATACAGCAGGAAAATTAAGAGATCTTTATCAGAGAAACGTGTTATCATTTTTTAATCGTTTAGCCATGTCAAATTTTTATCCCAGGACACATCCTCTCGTAAGCAGATATAAATTTGTTTGACTTTCACTGTGTTCTAGTATTACTTCATAAAAGCTTCTTATAGCTCATATCTCGACTGAAGCTTAGTGAGTTAGCTTTCCACATTGGTAAATTCAATTTTGCTTGACTTTTCCTTGATTCGGGATCGATGTATCCCCCGTTATCTCTTCGTAATACTCTCCCGAACTTCGCGTCTCGCGAAAGATATTTTGTCAGATCAGTACTGGATCGTAACTTTACCAACATAATTTCAACGTCAAATATAATAATAAATAATCAGAAAAATATTCAACGTTTTATAATGACTGTAAAAAGCTTTTGACAATTTATCGGATAAATGATCTTCTATAATAAGCAATATAATTTAACATAACAAGTAAAATAATAAACATTATTTATGACGATAATAATAAAGTAATAATATTATATCCCAAAATTGCAATTATCACATTTCTCTAAATTGTTGGCGATTGCAAAATACAATCCTCTGTTGTGAAATGAATAATCGTATTTTCAACGCAAAGCAAATTAACCGTTTATCGCCTACCTTTTCATGTTTTTGTAACATATATTCACATATCAAATTTAAAATAAACATCACCAGATATATTGATATAAAAATGTTTTGGACTGTTTCATGTTTTACAAAAACATTTTATAAATATCAAAAAGAGGACTTTTTCGGTACTTTATGTAACTATATATGTATCTCAAAAAGTGGTTGAAACAAAGCCAAGATCGATTAACATCAGAGCACAAAAATAAAAGTTTTGGAGAATATTTTTTAATATAAATAATTATTCAACATATATATATATAAATAAATACGTAATAATAACGAAAATATATAGGATTTGATAATACAGTTTCTTCGTCCTATTCCTGTGAAAATTAATGCTCTTGATTGAATACAAATTTTATATAAAAGATGCAACAAGTTAATTAAAATTGATATAAATTTGCTTTCCGAAAACCATATTTGTTGTAATATGTCATCGAACTTGAAGCTTATCGAACAGACAATTTAAACAGAAGAGAGAAGCGGGAATACGATTTATCAGTGGGGAAGGGAGAAAGCAAGGGATTAGCAATGGTAGATTATTCCTGTCCCAGACATGGATAAGATCAATGAACAATCGGCCGATAAACGCCAGATGCAGTCGAGTGCGATTTATTAGCCTCAAAATACGTCTTTCGGTTGAAAAAGCCGGCGCGTAAAATTTGCGGTAAAGGAAACGTAATTCGTCTCAGGAATTATTCCGCATTGTGCGAACTTTCCAGCATATTTTCCAATATCGCTTCCTGCGCTCGAATATAATAGTGCATTGCGATGCATTTTAAGTGAGTTGTATTTCGCATTGTAAGATTAGCCCGACACAGAGTTATTCTACATAAGAATATGTAAAACGTACACTGTAAAAGAAAGCTATTCTTATTTTTTTACTCGTTAAAAATTTCAACTTATCCGAGTTACTTAGATTAAATAATCTTAAAGCCAAAGAAAGCGCACACCGTGATATTTATAACGAGAAATAACTGTTCCGTTTTTTTTTTTATTGGGTAAACTTTGCAATCGAAAATTCTCTAGTTGCAGCAGAACTGGGACACGGTGATTGAATACAAGCGTTGATAACTAAATACGGCCCTGGCTTTTCCGTCAGAATATTTTAAACCTGATTGGTGACGGCGAGTCAGAAATAAATGGCGGTGGAAAACCTCATCTCATTTCGCAAGATTTTTTAACGGTAGTGGAATTTTTACGAGCACTCCTCGATCAAAACGTCGAAATTATCGGAAAACATAAGAAATGGCAGCGCGAGGGCGAACTAAAAATTCAGTAAGTATACGCGGATATAGTAAAATCTTTTTCAATTTTTTAAGAATCTTTAGAAATCTATTCGTCAGAAATGACCACATTAGTCAAGTGAAAAGGTATTTTTTGGAAAAGATCAAAGACTGATTTTAATGAAAAAATGGTAGAAAATGTTTTATAAAATATTAGTAAAATAATATCTATTATTTTGTAAATAAACAATAAATAAAGTATGAGAGAAGCGAAAACTTAAAAGGTACTTACTATATTAGAATATCAATAAATACTATCGTATCTCGCGTGCAGCAAGCAGCGAGGCAAATCGGAATTTATATCGGCGAGCTCAAGTTGAAGGTACTTTAGATTATCGTATCTCTCGGTAACGCCAATTGAGTTTCTAATAGGACTAATCGATAACTATAGTCTTGATTATCTAACGAACATGCCGTTAACATTACTGTACGTTTTGAAGTGGAACGCAATACAAAATCTAAATCAACAAATTAAAAAAATATTATTATCTAGTTATATCGCGGAAAGTTTTTTTCTTCAATTTTTAATGTAGGATTAGGCTAGCAATGGTAAGGCCAACTTTGACATTGTCACATGTGTGCGACAGGGATATAATAAACGAGATTACATATAACGTAATAACATGGTTGTTAATATCCAGTTAACAGAATTGTTAACAGAATAATATGGTTGTTAATATCCAGGTGTTTAAAGCGACAAACGTTGTTTCGCCGTAGCTGTAAATGTTTAAATATCTTAATTGTCGTCGCAGAAATTATTCGATATATAATTATTCGAAACGAGATAAATCTTCGCCAGCACTTTTCTCCGTATTAAATATTCAGTACTTCTCCTAATTTGTGTAATTAATTAATTAGCAAAACATCTTATAATCGTTTAGTGAAGTTAAAGAGGGTATAAGTTAATGTTATATACATGCGAGAACTTACTCAGGGTCATGACCATCGCGAGGGTCGTGACATATTGAAATAAAAATCACTTTAAAGCTAGATTCTAAGGATATATTCTTTACATACATTTCTCGCACTTTCAATTTCTTTATCAAATTTTCATTTACTTTTATTCAATATATTTCATAAATTTTTCCTTCTAAGATCATTTAAATCTAGCAAAAATATAAATGTTTATAATTTCCATAACTTTAATTTTTGTTATGTATAATTGGAGAGAGGAAACACTTTTTTCTAATTAAAAATACTACATCACCGTTTCAAGATTGGAAGCGAAACTCGAAGAAATGCTGCGCGCCACGATTTTTAACCGAGTAGTTGCGCACGTATATAGGTTGATGTAGCAGCTGAAATTACTCTTGGTACTGCAAGAGTAAAATAGATCGATCGAGAGATGGATGGGGTTAGAAATGGGGGTGCTTAATGTGGGAGTGGAGTTATCATGGATCACCCGAATCGTCCAACCACAGGGTGATTCAGAAGTTAAGAAAGTTCCAAGTGAAAGAAGTAAGAAATAATGCAATATTTTTTATCAATCTATCAACAACAAATTATCAGTGAAATATTGACGAATGATATCAAACGCGTAATTAGTATTTGCAAATATCATGTTATTTAATTATTCCCGCTTTTTACTACGCGCTATCGATAGAATTTTTATTTAAACATAATTTACACTTGGTGGAAAGCTTAGTGACACCGCACTTGAAAATTTTCGAGTAAAATTACACAAACTTTTTCAATGATTAAAGGATATAAATTTATCCATGATATTTTAGAATTACATCTTCTAATGCACTTTCTCTGTAAAAATTAATTTGCAACTTGTTAGAGTATTTGAACTATTTTCTGAAAATAACGTATTATCGTTTAAGTTATATCGAGAATTTTGTCGTTAATTAATCAATGTTCGTTGCTTCCTCTTTCATTCTTCAGTTACTGAATAATTACTATTATAGTTATAAGTTTGCAGTTTGTACTCTAATTATAGCTTGTACTTTTGAATATTCTCTATAATTAAATGTGAAACGAGAAAAATTTTTAATTATTAAGAGGTGTATTTTAGAACTAGGTTAGGATGTTTTTAGAATAGTGCATTATTCGTGTTAGCTTAATTTATTTTCTTCAGTTTTTAATTCTATTATTTCTATTTTATTTTTAATATCTCATTTTTAAAATTAATTCTTCTCGAAGACGCATTGTTGCATAAATACATCACTTATTCGCCAATACTTTGTCGACCTGTTCGCGTTCAAACTTCGCTCGGCTTTAGCCCGGGAATCCATTTTTAGAAGCAACGTATGGCGCCTTGCAGCTAACGTAACTTACTGCGGTACGGTTACTTTTAAGTAGTAAATTAGACGCGTTATTTCGAGGCGAGTCAGCAGAAATTCACCAGGCAATTGATTAAAACGAGTAAGTTTATAGTAAACTTGGCCGTGTCTTTGTTACTTTGTTATTTCAAGATTTCACAAATAAAAAGAATATTTTCTGACTTACAAGTGAAAATAGGGATGGAAAGGATTCAGTTTTTTTCCCTGAAATTATTTTTAAAAAAACCCAAATAATTTCCTCGTCCAAGAAAAATTTTGCAAGTTAACGAAATTAGAAGTAAACTATCCCATTTATAGTTAAAGTAACAGCCGCAGTTGATATAATAAGTTTAAAAAGTCTCGAATATAAATATAAGATCCAAAACTTTCATGACCTGGGAAGATTGATTAATTCCTTAATTGAAAGCAAACAGCCGTGGGTTAATTACTTGCCACATGAGAAATCACCAAGATTTTATACTCATCTCTGTTCCCCTTAAATAGACAAAATATACATAAATTTAAATAGACAGAATATTATTTTATAAATTTACATTTTAAAAAATTCATTTTTCACAAGCCAAATAAATTTATATCTATAACTCATTTTCTTCTCATAATTGTACGGATCTCAATGTATTATTTGAATAAAAGCTTTATTAACTCAACCGAATTTTCGAAATAATTGTTTATTCTTAATGGAAACTATATTAGAAGCTAAAATTGCTAAAAATGGAAAATTTTTTACACGAGCTTTATTCATTTATTCATTATATGATTTTTACATTATTATATATTATATATACGTAATTTTTATTATTTATGTTTTATTGACAAGTAAACCAGGATATCGCTTATTGTGCTCTTTCAAAGGTAATAGAATTGAAATTGAATTTCCAATGGAAGTTATATTTTTATCCAAGTTCGTTAGCACGAATAACATAGCTCAGTCACGGATGAGAGGATATTTCATTATGATAGAAGTTATTTTCGTCCACTTATCAGCGTCTGCTGCAAGTCGGAAGTTGCCGACACATCAATTTTACTTTGTTCTTAACAGCGCTTATGTGCATGCGACTTTACCATTCATTTTTCATTATTGCATCTTGAATTAAATTTAAGCATGAAAACTTTCTAAACATGAAATCCACAGTTTCCAATTTTTGCTTAATGACTTATTTTTCGTTAAATTTTCATATAACATGAGCATATTGTTTTTATTTCTAAAAATAACTGTTTCCCCAACACAATTTTCAAAGAAACTTATGCTTGAGAAGATTATTCTTGTTCATCAGCGAATATCACATTGTTCTAATTTCGAATAATATTTGTTTCACTCTATGCTTGTTACTTTTGACGCGTTTTTATGATGGTAACCGTTTCGACCATGCCGCGTTATAATTTTACAGTTTCAGTTGCGTTTCGTGACGGAGCATATGTTAAATGTACAAATCATGAATAAATACAACAGGGATTTATAAATAAAAATGAGAAATATAAAACAATAAATAAAAATCGTAAATAAAATCATGAAAATCATAAATAAAAATTATAAAATTTTGTTGTATAAATCATAGATGCAAATGGCAAAAATTTATTAAAAAATATGCAGATAAGAATAATAAATATGTCTCATAAAATAAATAAACATTGTAAATAAAAATGATAAAATATTACTGTGGAAAACATAAATAAAAATTAAAAAATTTCATCGCAGGAATTACAATTAAAAATCATTAAGCTTTAATTCTTTCTGTAAATTTCAATGTAATAATCCCATCAATTGCTTAATTCATATAAGGTGTATATAGATTATAATACGTTATTTTTAATAAAAGTACCTCCATTTGATTGAGTTAATTAAGTACACGTATGTTATTACCGCTCATTTGACTTAATTCATTATTAATCATTCATTATATTGCTATCATTAGTCAGTCACTTGAAAAATGATATAATCATTGCGCTAATTCCTAGAAGAATTCATCTCAATATGCGATTTATCGATTCTTTTATTTTACGAGTGATTAAATTACATAGTTAATTATATAAATTATATAAAGATTTATTTGTCTCTCTCTCTCTCTCTCTCTCTCTCTCTCTCTCAAATATATATATCACAGAGAAATTTAACTGCTAAACATAAACCGTTCCCAGCAATGCATTTGACTGTGGATGATAGCTATGAAACAGAATCGAGTTCGTGTACTACATGTACAGATATAAAACCGTGCTCGCAATCGGCACGTTATCTTTTATTCGCTACGTTCATTCATAGCGCGTTATCAAGGCTATACATGTGATTAAACACAATGAATGAACATCGCCGCTTTATCAATGATTTAAAACAAACCGTGCGAATCATAGATTATGTAAGAATCTCTCGTTGCTAAATATTATTGTGTTTTCAAGTGGATTCAATTAATAATAATCATTAATCTATTAACTTTTACTTTCATTCTACACGGACGTGCATGCATTTTTCTCTTATATTTGTGCGCCGCACATTTTCGTGCTTCGCTCATATTTGTTTAAACACTACTTTTCAAAATTAATATTATAATATTAGTATTAAGAAATTTTCTAAAGGGGCTTGGCTTCTCAAATTACCGACTTACACCCATTGCGATATTTCAATGATAGATGTAAAACCGTAAAGTCTGTATTCGCGATATTTCACGCAATGATATCAAGGTAATCGTTGGTGTGTATATATGATACCCTGATCTAACGATCATTAAATAGACATTAATGCTCGACTAACGCGTAAACACACGTTTTATAAGCAATACCGCATTCTTGATTGCACCTTGATGGCACGTAAATAAAAGATGATACCGCAAAACGCGATCGTAATGGTGTTACCGTTTCACAGAAAGTGAACTTTTGCGTATCGCGACGTGACAAGTGTTTGCCGTAAAAAAAAACAAACTCCCGATCTACTATAGCAAAACATTTCACGTTCATATTTAATGGTCGCCTTGAATTACCGTTGCGTTTACAGAAACATGTTGCGACAGGAGTTTTAAAGTTTTTTAAAATAACCTCGATAAAACGGGGTATCCCACTTCTTCAATCACGCGTTCAAAACGTCTAAGAAAATATAACGTGAGCAATTTTTTGTTTTGTACAATTTGCAGTTGTAGGTACAAAATATATCTGTCCGTGTAACCGAATTACTCTAATAATTAAGAGAGAAAAATACAGCCGTTATAAATAAGTTTTAAATTCCAGCGATTTATATGGAAGGAAGAAATACAATCATCTGGGCTTAATACAGGATATCCTGACCATAAAACGCAGCGCGTTACACAATGGATGGAGTTTCAGAAAATAAATGAAATTGCAACACCGACCGAACGAGACGTGAGCTCTGGGCGTATATTATTGGAAATGTAATAATGGAGTCGTCCGTAAGTTTGTTGCTTCCCTGCTCTTATTAATAAAAAGAAAAACGCAACATACCTATACACGGTAGATAATGATCGTGTAATATATAGTGATGTACTTGAAAAAAAAAAAAACAGTTAATTAAACGGATAAAATTAAAATGACAAAATACGTTTTAATTATGTCGTGATTTTAAATAACGAAAAACGTAAAAGAAGCCTTAAAAAATCGCAGATATACGTGTGCAAAGGTAACACACGCTGGGCTCGCAGTGTAGTTACACAATTCTGGACGTCGTCTACTCTGTGATTGACGTCAGACTGTATTTAAAGTTCTATAGAGTCGACATGGAGCTAGATCAGTCACGCGATATTCGTCGTGGATTCTCCTGACTCATACGGGTCGCAGGGGACCGTGGATCCCATTACATTGCCCAACTTTTCTCTCGCTCTTCTTCTACCATCCGACCGCGTTTATTCGCCGCCGTTACTCAGCATTACTAATCGGAATTTCTAATGTCGGCCAATATATCATGAATAATCTGATTAGTCCATCGTGAGATATCGAAATCTCAAGAAGACAAAACTCATATGTACATTTCTTACATTTCAATATAAAATAAAATAAACCATAAAATACGCAAAATGCCATTTTTAAACGAATTTCTGGAATATTAAATTCATTTTGTATAGAAGTTTATCTATTCTATACGTTGAGGTATATTTTTTCAGTTTGAGTTTCTTGCACTGATAACATTTTCACGCACTTTCAATGGTATTTCTTAAAAACCCACCCTGTATATTTTTAAACATTACGTATATAAATTCTTTAAAAAATCGATGCAATTGACGAGCGAGTTAATACGATTCTCATTTATGAAAAAAAAAAAATCAGCTAAAATTTAATGAGAGCTAAAGCTTTATATGCCAAATGGTATTTTCATCGTTCTCGCGTCAAACATTCGAAAACATATGCACGAAATTGCGAGAGACCGGAAATTGCCGCTTGCAAAAGTGACCGCAGAAAGCGGACGGCCGACGAAGGAAATGAAACCCGCATTCTTGTCACTGCGGCTCAAAATCCCCCGCATTAGCTCGCATCAAATTGCACATGAATGTGGCATTAGTAGCGGAGCGCTGTAATCCGCGTTCTTCACCGCCGTAAATTCCATCCGTATCATCTCAGCCTACGGCGAGGGCTGAATGGCGCGGATTTCATAAATCGGCTTGAATTTTGGACACCGCATTAGGTTCAAGTTAACAATTTAGTCCCCCCATTCAATATTACTTTCCGATAAATATTCACGAACCGTGGAAACGTTATTCTATATGCGCGTTTGATCATTGGAAGGTCCACATTGGCTACGGTGGATTCAGCACGGAAATGAAATGGACGGTGAATATACGCGATTATTGGCGATACAATCATTTTTTTTTCTTTTGGAATTCTTTATTGCATCGAGAAAAATTTGTAAATGACAATATATATATATATATCAAAAATTTATATGAGAAACGTTGACTTCGCTACCGAAAGGTTTATCTTTAATTATCTTTAATTAGGACAAATAATGAGACGTCAGTATGACGAATTTTGTATTTTTCACCGATTGTCAGAAGGGAGCTGCACGAAAAATGTGCGGATCACTTTTCTTCCCAAACTGCTGCCTTTTACGCGGCGTATAATTCACATCGAAGGCGCGTATGCGTCTCGGACGTGCGTTTATATGCAATCTTCGAGAAGACGCAGACGGAGTCGGTGGTTGGTGAACTTCGTCAGTCTGGTTTATAATTGGTGTCAGACGGTATTTACCGTTTTATACTCGGCATTACGCGCGACGCTACAGGGATAATTTTAAATTTTCGGCGACGCGCTACTGCGCCGATGCGGTGCGGGATGCACGTGCCAAGCGCATTTGCATTATTTTACGCTTTGTGTGCTCGGAAATTTCGAACGCTTGTAATTAGAGTGTAACATAATACAGATTGTCATATAATGTTGTATTTGCATGAGATACATGAACCCTTCTATTCAATATTATATTATATATTAGCATGTGTGCACAGATATTAATGATGCTGAATATATTATATTTCTCGTTTTAGTTGTAAAAGATATATAACGTATTTTGTATTAGCAATAGTCCGCATATTATTTGAAACATTTGAAATTGATAATATTTTAAAATATAAAAAACTGTCATTTTTTATTAAATATTATTCAATTTAAATTTATGAAAACAAGAATGTCATATGTTAAATTAGAAAATTCTGTGCTAAAATTATATCGAAATATAATTTTGAAAATTTTAGTTTAATTGAAAAATATATTAATGTTTGAAAAAATTTCAATTAATTTATAGGCGGCACATATTTATCAAAAATTTGATTTTAATATTAAATCTTGAAATTTCATATTAGTTATATATCAAATGTGAATTATTTATATCAAATGTAAACATATTTTTGTAATTAAACCGCAGAATTAAAGTGACAAACACGTGTTCCGTCTGATCACGATCCTTGAACCGCTGCAGAAATAAGTGCAAACGTGTAGGCACATGCCTAATAATAGTACAAGCTAATACGCGATAGTAATGCAGATCATCCGGTTATATTTTTGCAACTTTCCTTCACTTATTAATTCAATCACGTAATTTTACTAACGGGTCAAATAGTTTATTTTAGCAATGACTAAATGATTCTGAACATGAATATTTGACACATAATTTCATGCGAGAGTAATTAGAACTTCACCGTGTTATAAAAACGTGCATATTTAAATTGTGATGAAAGATTTCTAAAAATAAATTTCTTTTTAATTGAGTTATTATTATTTTATTATAGTTTATGGTTGCTTTATACTTTATGTATGAAAGTCCACTGTGATCTTGAAAACAAAAGTGAGAAAAATACTACGAAGGAAAATGATCGAATAATTTTATTTATTATTTACGACATAAACAGTAAATAAAATCACGAATACTATAAAAAAAACCCGTTTATTATTTGCATCATATTTGGTAAAGTTTTATCGTCTGTCACACAAAATTATTAATGCCTTGCAAGATTCATTTTGAGTATTCTTCACCGTCGACCCCTTTTAGAAACGTTAATCGACTTTCCTTTCACTGAACTCTTGAATTATTAGTTGAATAATTAGCCCGATCATGAAAAGGGAGAAGAGAGAAAAGAGAGAGTAAAGAAAGGGTATTTTGCAACATACGAAATTAAACATTCTCGAGGGAAATGCTCTCGCTTATTCTAATCCTTTCAACAAGCTACACAAATGGTTTTAAAAATAAACGCTGTGAAAATATAAAACTATTATAACAAATATTGCAGAAATGTGACAAGTTGAATTCTGTAACAAGTTAAAAATGCGAATTTAGTTTACGACAAATGCCACGGAAATATGTAGACTATTTTACATTATTGTATTATATAATTTGTAAGCAATTGTCGGTATATATTTAGTGCTTTAAATGCATTTAATATTTTTTCGATAATAACGATTATATTGCCACTAAACGATAATCGATATCAATATCAAGAATGCTTAGGAATCGAAGTGTTGGTTCTTCGCTACTACTCAAGTATTGCGAGCATCTCTGGGTATGCATCGATCCGGGAGACACCGACACAATTTTGGCAGGCTCCGCTGGTATTTATAGATAGATACGCGAAAATTTAGTATCTCCAAGCGAGAGAAGCATGACTCTCGACGCGCATTTAAAGGGAACGGTATTGCTTGAAGTTTTAAAGTTATGTTCTTTCAGAATGCAAATTACTACGAATATATAACGTTATAATTGATAAAACCATATTTATACACACTTTTTAATTAATAATCAAATAAGATTGTTCAAAAAAGAGATTCAGCATTTAGAGGACAAATAATTAAACGGAAAAAAATGTTTCATCATTTACAAGGAGTTAAATAATAAAATAAGATATAAAATAAGATGCTGAAAAAATAAAAAATAAAATGTTGATTCCTCCCATAAAATTCCTTGAGTAATTTACATTATCTCAAATTGCTTCGGCAAATATATCATACTTTTATTTATGCATTAATAGCCGTTAAGGCAAATTGAATTGATATGTAATAGCGTATGATCGTTAAAGACACTCCAAACGGAGAACTATGTTTGCCTACAAAACGATTGCGAATAGCGCTTACAATTCGCTTATATCGCATTGCCCGCAATCTCAATTGTCGGCAGTCTCAATTGCCCGCTGAGCGATAGCCTACAAGCATTCACTTCACAAAAATAGAACTGGACAAAAGTCGATTAATCACTGTCCCATACTTCTTTGTCAAGGAACTAATTAGTTCCGCAATATTTTTTCGGATTCAATTAATCCCTACGTCGATGATCTTTTTTTGTTCGACGTTACGGTAAGTTCTGTTATCAGACTTTACTGAACACGTGGCAAACATATAAGTCTATTTTTGTATCGCTGATCGAACCTCTTTTTTTATTAATTAAAACTTTATCCCCTGTTTCCTAATTCATCACGCTTAATTCCTCGTTCCTTATTAACGTTCATTATATCTGAGCCCTCAGGGTGACCTCGACCGATTAACTTAACTCTGATTAATCGACGGTCAACTTGCCAAAAATATCCGCAGTATTTCATCGTTGAAGGAATTATTAATTTGCAAGAGGAGAGCTTAGATCGGGGATGATGAATTACACAGAGCTAGAAATTTTGCTGTGAATACTTACATCAATTATCTTAATCCGTTTCTCAATCAAACCCCGGTCAAAGTTAAATTTCTTAAATTTTGCTTAAGTTTAAATTCGATAATTATGAAAAAAAAAGATTGATATCTCCGACATATTATTAATTATTATTGAAAAGTCAATTGCGTAATTGATTGATCTTACTCTATCTCGTCTGTGCGCAGTAGTAATTTCAGATAACAATGCACGTTTGCAGTTCCGTGCAAATCGCATTGCACACATGACCTTACCGCACACGTACATAATGTACAATATACGGCCACATCGCACGCACATGCGAGGTGTACGCGGTCACTTCGCACACGTGAAATAAGAAAATCACGCTGATAGTTTGTAGACACGTTATTATTGATAACGGTGAAATTATTATTGCAGACGCAAGCACGCAGAGAATTATTTCAAATTTCTCGCGCACACTTTTGCACCTGCAAAATATTCGTAGACATTTAGTTTAAGACACTCCATTTGAATTTTAATAGAAACGCAGGGTCAACGTTCTTTTGTACAAACGAATGTCTGAAAAGTAAAAAGATAAATCATCTCGGCGCTGTGAAAAAGAGCAGAAAAGCTAATGTTTCTTAATGTCAGAAAATCTGTCGACAAATTTTAATTGTCTTCACAATTGTATTCACGAGAGTATTTCATTTGCGTAATACAGCCATTACGTTTTAATAGCGGTGCGTTATAGACGTGTTTTTTTTTTTAGAAATGATTGAAGTGCCCAGATCTTTATGCATAGAAAGCAGGTGGATATGACATCTGGATTCGCCTGGCGTGGAAAGTTGAAAATCCCTGTGGAACCGTACAATCATAGACCTCGTTTCGCATTGAAGACAACGAGCGACCGAAGCTATATGCAAACCCTCTCTCCAGGGTAAACCCACCACTTTGCATGGAAAATTGCGAATCTATCTGAATCCCGTATAATTGATTAAGCGTGCTATTTACATACGATTTCAGATAAGTTTGAAACTTTCCACGCGAAGGGAACTAATGGCATGTACAAAATGTTTGAAGTGCCTTTCGTAAAAAACCGTAATTACGTTATTAACGAAACGCAACAATGTTGCGCTTAATGCAACTATGTTATTAACGGTGGAAGCATAAATTGTTAACGTGATTTTATTACTTTGTGCGCGTTATATAATATAATGCGGTTGTATAATACAATGCGTATTGTATAATGCAATATATGATAAAGTTATGTGCGATGCGGTCTGTGCACTCGTCTCAAATTATTGTATAATTATGTTGCAATAATGTTCGTAGCCTGTCTCTCGATATGTTCGAATTGAGGCAGTCGGCCGTGCAATTGAGATTGCAGACGAACGGCGCCGTTGACAATTATTATTATCCCCAAGCACTTCTCGCTTCCCTCGAACTTGAAACGTTAACACATCTTGTTAATTTTTTAATCTTTAAAGAATTTTTGTAAAAAAAAAGGCCTGTTTGAAATAAAGATATTTCAATCCGTACTTTCGACTTGCATTATTTTTAAATGCTATACATGAATTGTATCATCATGTCTCGAATATCTCTGAAAGAAACGCGCTATTCGAAAGAAATACTTCAGGCAAGAGTATCTTAATTTTGTACAGGCAATTATCTTGGGATGATCTTAAGAGTTTCGGTAAACCCCCTTTTTACTCTTACAGCTTATTGAGGCGTTTGGGGAACAGTTATAAACCTTTTCGTTAGGAACTTCCTGAGTTATGAATCTTTAAAGTTTAAGTACCACCGGCATTAGCGCGCTACCCAAGATACCACCGCGATATTAGAGCCTCCGCTCAACGGGATGGATCGCGGAAGTACGGTCCCGTCGCTCGTGCGTCACTCACGTGTGCACCTGGCGCGAGCCATTATCGTACCTTTTGACATTTTCTCAACAAAAGTACCGAAAAACTACCGGTACGTAGTATAATTAATAATTAAAGATACGAAAATTTCATGAACTTAATCTCTCGGGAGAAGGAACGTATTTTTTAATTTATTATTTTTCTGTGAATGGACTCTGCTCCAATTAAATCTTGACTCGCAACTCAGTGGCGAGATATTACAAAAGTAATGGAAATTGTAGCTTTTTATAACGTTTCTCCTAGAGATAAGTTGTTTTGAAATTGGCCAGAGAAAACGCGGTTAAGAGAACCGTCAGTTTTACGATTCCGATGGATTCTATATATTAATGCATATGCATGAGTGTCATTGCATCGCATTGCTCGTTGCACGTGTTCTCGTGGTCTTGTAGTATGCAAATCGTGACTCGCGCGTGAATGCGAGCGTCGAAATAAAATCGGACGACGACTTTGATCCGCCGAAGAGAAAAAGACGCCCGGATCAAAGGCTTCGTTTGCGCCAACGTATCGAGTTGAAATAAAAAAATCAATTGACATCTAAAAATATTGATAAAAATGAACAGCAAAATGTTTAATGTGACGCGTAAACATTTGAATAAATTCTGCAGACACGTTTCTGAGATTATTATATTTGATATTTCATTAGCAAGGATTTTGATGTTCAGCTATTTACTTATTTATAAAATTTATAGTTTAGTGTATTATTTATTTCTAATGTTTCCCGCTCCTTTCTCTTGCGTACAAATTTAATATAAACGCATGGAAAATGTCTAGGGAGTATATATAGATGTTTGAAATGCTTCTAAAGTCACAGATATTTCTAACTTTTTTTATCTTTAGTATCTTCCGTAATGTGTTTTTAAACCGTGCACAACTTCTCCCTGAAAGACCTTCCCATTAAAAATAACAGAGATTATTTTGGATGGTGACGTTAAAAGCGTAACACAACGCGTATTTACAACGCACATTTATAAACTGAACTGATAAAAGACATAATTAATATAAAATGTATAAATCGGTGTTGCAAATTTTAATCACGTGAATAATCACGGAGATTAGTGCAGAATTGATAATGCATTTAGTATTGCAAAAATCTGCAAAAATTATGTACACACTCATCGATTGATCACTCAAATCACAAGAATAAAAAAACTTGGTAATTGACACCTTATTTTAGTTCGTTTTAGTTAAACCTTTTTAGCGAGACAAGCGATCTATTTTTAAAAATGTTCTATTCTACTAATTATTATGAATAAAGCCTTGTGTTATGGCAAAGCCATTAATAATTATGGGAAAGCACTACAGCGAACGTTACCTGACTGTCTTAAGCCTGTGTTTCAGATTTCATGTAAGATAAATAAAGATAAATAAATAAAATTCGATTTCCTTATCCAGACTAAGAAGAAAAAGATTATACTTGTATGATTACCAAATTAATTATTAACGAAAAAATATTTCTTTTTAAATATAATTATAAATATTTAAATACTTCAACATAAAAGAAAAATTTACTTCAATTAAATCAATTTAATTGTAGAATTTATATATCATTGTTTCAAAATTTAAATTTAAAATGTGCGAAACGATAAAAATATTTAGATATTAAAAAGCAATATAAACATAAAAATGTGTTATTCACAAAATAATTAAGACAAATTCATAATATTAATTAACACATATATATATATATATATCATATATATTAACAATTATGAAAAAAATATTTGTTCCTGTCTGATTTTGCTGAGAAATTCCTGAAAATACCACGAAATAATAACTCAGGAAATAAAAAATCCGTCTGTATTAAAATGTGTATATACTACTGTGACAATTAATCAATCAATCAACCAACCAATCAATCAGTCAATCAATCAGCGCAGGACTAATTGAATGCGCAAGAAAGAAGAATTTGGACAAGCGCAAAATGTCCGATTATTCAAGACTTACGTTCAATTTATGACGGATCCAGGCAGAGAACCAGCGCGTGATACATGCATGAAGAGACACGTGGAAATCAATTTTCATCAAGAACAAGTCGTCAGCGTTCTTATCGTGAAATCGATTTAATTATGTAATTAATCGCGATTAATCTTAATAGCGTCGCCAATTGTCACGCTCTTTATCGATCGACATTTATATTTCTTTTTCCTTTTCTCTTCTTTTAAATATTATATGCGGCAATTTCGTAATTATATTAAAACGTTTCTTGCCTATAACTTTTTGCAAAACTAAACTGGAGTACTTATAGGCGTATAAAAATCGTCTAATGCGACATAGTAGTGTTCAGATACTTGTTCTTTATATTGTGTAAATATTAACAGCTCTTCTAAATATCATTATTAAAGCTGTTTCAATTCTATACATTTGTTTATACATTAAAATGTTAAAGCTCACTGTTTTTATTGCTATCAAGTATAATTGCCGAGAAACAGACAAGTTCCCACGTAGTGTTTCCGTGAGATTTAAAGTTTTTCCATCACATTTATCCTCGTCAGGAGGCTGAAAGGTCTTCCGCCGAAGTTCGTATCAGCAAAAATTGCATCAAATCGAATGAAAAGAACAACGTAAGCAAGTGACGGCGCTATCGAAATCAAACGACGAAAGTTTGGACCGAGATTTTGCTTCTTATTTCGTTCGTGTATATAGATGTAGATAAAAATAGAGGCATTTAAATCTGAGCACTGGATTTTCTTACGAACGCGCAAAAAGCTCCTCGGAGAAAAATAAATCTCACAAAATTATCTCCTAATGTACATTCTCTTGTTACGAAATTTACTCTGAAAGAAAGCAACTGAAATATGGTGCTATGTAAAAACAATTTATCTGTACGCCCTACAATTATTACTTTTATCACGTTTCCCTTCTCATTGACTGCAAATATTTAACTTCTTCTCAGGAACTTTTTCGTTTCGCATTACCGATTTAAATCTGTTCCTGTATAAAGAAAGAAGGGAAAAGGAAGTATTGTCATAACAACTTTAAAGTGTGTGTTCGGGGAAATCCCGAATTGAAAAATTAAACTTAATCACCTCCTTGCAACAGGGGGTCGCCCAGTTCGACATAGAAAAGTGCATCCTTCTCGTAAGAGTCCTCCTCGATGATTTCCAGGTTGATAACTTTCCTGAAACAGTTACACGGAATATTTTAAAACAATGTTAATAATTGCAATGTTAATAATTGCAATGTTAATAATTGCAAATTATCTTTCATTCAGATTATTATGCAATACCGCCTAAATTAACGAAAAAATAATCTCTTGCTGTCGTGATTGTGCTTTCTTTTTCCTTGAAATAGAGAAATAATTTCTCAACAATTCTATTGCCGATTAAAAACCTGTTAAAATTGCTTAGACTCTCGAAATTTAAATCGATTAAAATTGAATGCAAATTTGAATTAATATAAACTAATAAAAACACTGATCCGAGCGTCCTTGTGCAGATCTTCCTTGTAAACGAGCGTCTTTGCGTTTCTTAAATTGTGCATTGAATTTTTCCAGCTACAGGAAATTAAACTCGTTACATCGGATTCAATCCCGGTAATTTTGTAATTCATTGGAGACATTAAAAGACGTCAAATGATATTAAACACGAACTGTCTCGCGCTGTTTCGAACTATACGAACAGCGGGACAACGCCGCGGAAATCGATTTATTACTTTGGATAATTAAGTATCGGATAACTGTACAACTTGCGAGCGCACATTAGCGTCAGGAGGCATAATTGAAGACTTCTTCTGGGAAGCGTACTATTTTCTACATTGTTGCCGGTACAGTCTCGACGGGATAGTCATCAATTTTCATTGAAAGCGGAAGTATCTTTTGGTATGCAAAATAATCGCAGCTGGATAGACTCGATCGGAAATTCGCCCTGACGCAAGAGACGAACGTTGTAAAATCGTTTATACTGTTCTACAACATATAACATAACTATTTATAATGCGGAACAAAATCGCTCAATAAACTGGTTTTATTTTCTTCATTGTAATTGATTATCAATTTTTCTTTTTTCACGTTATACAATTATAATGAAACTAGCGGGTGCAATTAATGAATAAATTTGTTATTTCATTTATTATTTCTTGTAACCAATATTAAAGAAGTTATAAGAGATATAAACTTGCAGAAGGACTTACATGCCTGCATGGATAATACGTATAAAACAACATGAAAATGTCAAACATATGTCATAGGCACACATCGATATGTTACGCTGCTTCTCGTATAAACATCTCTCTTGCTATAAATTCTGATAATAAGTTTCCACATAATAGCATACACGACATTTGATGAGATTCGAACACGTAGGCTTAATGCAGCTCTATTATTATAATTAATTTAGTCACGCAACAAAATAGAATAAAAATAATATTACTGTTTTCTTTAAAATAAGAAAATTTTGGAGAAAAAAAACTGATATTTCTAATGAATCAAAAACATTAGATATATATTCGAGCGATTTATTTCGCACGATAAAAAAATAATTCATCTAATAAAACAGAACAATTCCCAACAGAGAGAATTCTATACGGGTAAATGGATTTCTTGAGTATCGCAGACCTTCCTAAATAATTCCCTCAAGAATTCCACACATGAGAAATTAGCTGAGATATCAGTTATGTATAGCATGTGTCGGGGCTTTCATAATACGCAAGTCGGGTAGTAATATGAAACTATACAAGTGCAATGGAACGAAAGCTCGTTAAGGCAGAGAACTTCATTTAGCGGCGTTATAATTAAACCAACTAATGCTTGTTATCTTGACAGTGAAGCACCGTTGCACGCGAGACTTAATCCGTGTCCATTTATATTGTGCATGCAACTATCCCTTTCGCTCGCGAATCTGTTTCAATGTGACGTGACGCTCTTCAGCAATGACAATCAGAGTATCCCCGGAGGGATGTAAATTACAGCGTCGCGTGTTTTGTTTCTTTAAAAGATCGTAGTCTCGTCACTGAACGAATAGACGGCCGAGAAAGTGAGAGACAGAATTGGAACTGTCATAATTTCTAATCTTTAAATTTCAAATGATAAAAGAGATTAGAAACGCGTGCCACAATTTCCATCTGAATTTCGAATCTTAATTTCTGCTGGAATTTTCGTTTTAGTTTTTGAAAAAAAAAAATCACAATCAATATCCAGCGGCAACTCGCAGGCGGAGATTTTTTCACGTCGCATTAACGATGTGACTCCGAAACCAGCACGTAAAATGGCATCATTATATCCGACATAAACAAATCACATCGATTAGTCTTGGCGAGGGGAAATGGCGGACATGATTTATTAATCCATGAATCGAGAGCAACGCCGAGTTTGCACTTAATTGTGAGTTAACTGACTACAAATGACTGCGGAAAGCAGCGTAATGCTTTTAATAGTCCGAGATATCGTCTAACGCGATTAGCCGACCCTTTATGTTGAAGGTCTTAAGGTCTCGAGGCAAATTGTATTACATCATGTAACTTGGTCGTGTTTCAAATGAGTTCTTTCGCTCTAACAAGCCTGGAGAAAAACCGAAATCTAATCCATGAACTCTTTACAATCTTGAGGTTACTAAAAATTATCCTTGAAAGATTCCGAACAAAATTGTTTCGTGAAAGCAACACTGTTCAAATAATCATAATATATAAATTGTAATAAATGAATGAATATTTGTTAAACTTTAAATATTGAATATTAAATAATAAATAACAACTTTACTTTTTTCAAACATATTTCATAATAAATATATTTGTAAGATTTATTTGGAATAGTCTCTATACATGTAGAAAATTTTCAGTTTTTTATTTCATTATTCTGTCTCTCTCCGCTTCTGAGATAATTCACATCTGTCATCCCTAAAAACATCCCCTACGCGAGTGCACTTTACTGAAAGAACAAATATTTCGGAGCCATCATCCTGGCGTACGAAATAAAATGTCGTTTACTTAAACCGTTCTTGCATGAGATGCGAATTGAGTCGCTCATGCGAGCAGAAGGGGAATAAGAAAGGTTTTCACCCTTAGCAAAGAAAAGAGATTAAGTATGACATCAGTGGCGGACTCGGCGCTCTAAGCATGAAAAACATCGCGCGTTTTATCTCCGCTATTTATATATTTATATAAGTTCTAAACATTTTGCTTCCCTTCGTTTAATAACTTTTATACGTATCTGATATAAATGCGTGCGTGTGTGTGTGTGTGTGTGTGAAAATACGTTGAAAACCAAGTGCAACGTTCGAGAGAAAGGCTCTTCTTCGACCGATGCCGACGCCCATGCTGTGAGATTGATCCGATCACCCTGTGCGAGCCAAAGTAACATCATAACAAGCATAACAGCTAAAGCGATCTCGGGACTCGTACGGACGAAAGGTTGCCAGCGCACAGTGGTGTCCAAAAGAAGAAAAAAAACGGATTTGCACGCACGCGCTCACGTACGAACAGACAGATCTGTGAAGTTGGCATCCCGAATTTTTGCGAAATCGATGTAGCATTTGATTGTCCAAAATTTGTCCATAAATAAATTTACACGTTTTTGTCTACCTTGCAAAAAGATAAAAAATTTCATCATCAGTACTCCTAAGTGCGTTTTTTTTTTAATTGTACATGGTTTCCGATTATCCATCATATTTTCATTTGTCTACATTTAACAATAAATAATATTGCTTTCTTTTCTTCTTCTTCGTTAAAAGAAATAATTTTTTTTATTTTGACGCATTTATTTCAGTGTTTTATTAGCATTTCTTGAATTCTTATAAAAATATTCTTTTAAATTCTTTCTTTCAAAATATACCGAAATTGGAGATAGTCGTAAATTTTATTTTTAATTTTGAGAATAAATGGTAATGGAGCCAAATCAGGGTTGTAAAGTGGATGATACCTTAAACCCGCATTGTTAAATAGTAACCTTTCCTAAGATTAATATTCACACGATTACATTGCTACGTAATTTTTCTTTGACATCCCTCGACTAATATATTTTTAAAAAATATAGTATTCCCTTTTATGTCCGTTACGTTCTTTCAAATCGGTCAGAAGGATCATCTCAAAATCCTAAAAAATCATAACTCTTGATCTCTTTTTGAAACTGTGTCACCTTTGCTTTCTTGAGCTTTGCTGAACGACAGGATAAAGCCATTCCATAGATTCTCTTTTTGATAGAGGATCATCATGGTAAATGTCATAGTTTCGCTTGACGGTAACAATGGATTCAATAACTTCTTTCTCTCGGCCTTCCCGGAGGAATAAAAGCTTTCTGCAACATCTCACACGCTGTTCCTTTTGAACCGCTGGAGGAAGTTTGCCGAGCTGACTTTATTTACGTTAGATTTTCGTGTAAGATCCGTAATACTGTGGCTTTTTTATAACACACGTCTTGCTGCTAATTCTTCGGTCTTTAGCCACGTGCCTTCCGATATTTCTTTCTTCATAATACTTTTCTTTATAACTTCTTCTGCAGTAAGCTTGCCTCGGCGCAATTTGTCTTCTTCCTAAATGGAATTGTTTAACTCACTTTTTTAGATTAAAAACGAGAGAGAAGGGTCTCACAAGTAGCATTCAGGCGCTCTTTAATTTTCAATTGACTTTTTCTTTATCTTGTTAAAGATTTATTACCGCTTCATATTTGGCTTTAAATATTTTTAAAATTCACTCCGATCATGCGTGTTAAATCGACAATATCTCGGCGACAAATGAATACACACAATTCAATAAAATTGTCGGCACATTTAGATATTTTTTTGGGGGGAATAAAGTTCGCAATATCTAGAATTTCATTCGAATTGTCAAAACACAGCGACTTTTGTCTACCGTACATAAGCATAATACAGCATACAACATACGAGAGATCATTAAAGCTGATTTGCATGAATTTAAATAACATCGCCGAGTTAAATAACCGACAGCTATTCCTGGCAACCGACTGGCACTTCCGCCATAAGTTAAATTAATTAGTGCCCACGTGCCCGGCCGTAACGATAGGCCGGATTAAATTAACTCTCAAGTTTCAAAAACGACACCGAAGGCGTGATAACGCAATGATAACGCGCAGCGCACTTTATCGAGGACAGATAAGCAGTTTCCATACGAGACACGGATGAACGACGGCGGGAGAAGGTCTAACTATAAATAGCGTTGGAATATCCATTTAAGCCTGTACGCACGTTAAATCGATCGACCTCTACCCGTTACAATGAGGTCTTACGTTACTGCTTGATAAACACTGATCTCTTTCCTTGGAGAGGAAAATTCACTTATTTATAACTCCTTCAATCGCGCCGGGTCTCTAACGATAATAAACGGCGCGGCGCAAAATTTAAGGGTGCATAGGCATATCGAGTTTTGGTACTCACAGGCCGCGGAGAAAGGAAAATAATATACGATAGGTGCTTCACTTGTTACTGACACAAATTGCATAACGTGCATAATTTTCCACGCCAACCTCACGTGAGATCGAACACACGTGAGAAAAACGGGACAAATATAGCGATGATGAAACCGCGGAAAAAATGTCTGATTAATCGAAAAATTAATCCTGTCAAAAATAGGAGCAATTTTCGTTCTCAATGATGGGCGACTCGTTTCTTCTTACGTTTCTTTTTGAATAAATCGATTCCTCACTTTATAAAAATATTGAATAGCGAATATATTTCATGTTTGTAATAATTTATTTCTTCCTTGTGAGTGAAAAATTTCGCATAAGAAATATCTCAGGAAATATTTGCATTTCGATTTTTATTATTTTATTTATTTGAATATCTGCTACTATTATCTGCTGCTTGTGTTTTCAATAAATCATCTTTTTAATATCTATATATTTGTGTACGAGATATTCTCTTCGTATAATCGAGTAATACTGATACAAGTATTTTCGTTGTCATTTCTTTCATCTTATTGAAGTAATCGGTCAATCTACTTTGCACTTGGACTTTTCAAGTACACAGGTAATACGTGAGTTTCGAAGGGAATGGAGTATCCGCGCGTCTCATCTCCTATTCGTCTTATTTCTCACCCGAAACTCCGAATACCATCCGAATCTCGCTGATATCGAACGGTTGATATCCGGTTATATTTCTCTACAAATTCCTGGTAGTAAGAGGATTTGCAGGAAATTGTGTGTCGCTGAGTGCCCGAATATTCGTGACTATTTTTCGAGGTGGAAAATTTTCTTTTTGGAAAAAGGGAAAAGAGCGGAGTGAGAAACAAAGTAAATAATCGTGTTAGCAAAGCGTTTTAGCAGAATGCACGATATCGTGACACAAGAGACCTTTTCGAAGGAGAGAGAGAGAGAGAGAGAGATTTTTTGGTAAATTTAAAATGATTCTCTGTATTGAAAATGAGAAATAAATAATAATTTTTTAGTTATAAGTGAGAGAGAGAAAATAGATTATTTATTTATATACCGCTTTTACGGATAATTGCTATTTTATAATTTTATCTCATGAAATAACATCTTATAGTGAGTAACACTATATTTTTTATATATTATATAATATTAAATTATTAGTTTATTAACTGATATTATAATGTACTACGTAAGATTGAACTTTCATTCACATTTTCATCAAACGCGCTGTAAAAAAAATTTACGCGTATTATTTAAAGTCAATTTTGTTGAACTAATTGCGAAACGTGAATACTCGCGAATTGCGAATAATTGCGGAGTTTTATCGTAAATTTGTCACAATGGCGCCGAGTTGCAGACTGCAGTCGAAGTTAGATTTGGTCGCATTTAACTGCATTGTAATCGTCTTTTGCAGCAGTACGCACGCTGCATAATGTCTTCATTATGCTATATCTATCGATATATACACAAAGTATGGGCCACGTGTAAAACTGCAACGTAAATTCACAGGCGTACGTGTGTTACGTAAAACCTGAAAATTCTGGGATAAATAAACGTACCCCACGTGATTTACGGAATCGAGAAGCACGCGAAGAGCTTCACGTTTAGATCGTGCTAAATCGATAGGTGTAAAATACATTTTGTAAAATTATCCTACAAACCTGACGCACAGGTCCCATTTTTCTGAAAAAAATTCTTTTTTCGACGGAGAAATTTTCAGATTTTTTCGCGAAACTGCATATTTAAATATAGCGAGAGAAAACTGCATGCTTCAAGTATTATTGAATTATTCCAGGACGCTTAATGTAGCGGCACTGTTTACTCGAACGCTATATATTGCTTTGGCAATCAAGGCAATCCTCTCCAAAACGTGAGAGTACACCTCCGTATTTATTCATGCACTGCAGCTCTCGGCACATAATGTCTCGCAAACATTCATTCCCACCCTTCACTTACATTCTCATATCATTTCACTGTTCATAGCATAATACGGTTAATTGATTAAATTTTAAGACCCATGAAATGCAGTGAATTGCAAGAGAATCGAGATGCTATACGTGTAAAGGATTCCACATAGAGATATGGAGTTCTGTTGACGTTTGCATCCCAAAATGTAAATTTTTACAAGACTCAAATACATGCGTCTGACAATGATATGAAATCTGAGACGAATCATTTTGAGAAATAATTCGTCTCAAATTGTTTCTTTTTTTATCGACGGAATAAAGACAACGAGGCATAAAATTCGACATCGCGTCGGGAAATGTCGCACGAACCCATAAATGAGCCAATGTCGAGGTAGGAAGCCCCTGGAACGCACTACACTGCATCCCTGCACTCTTGACGATCAAATTGCACTATCGACGCAAGCACGCTTGTTTTAACAATTAAATGAAAAAAAGTAATCACGCTCTCTTATGAGTATCATTCAAGATACCGAAACAAAAGTATTCAGTACTTAGAGCCCTTACAGAAAAGTATTACTGTGCAGTAATAATTTGGCGAGTAATAATAGTAATAAATTACTATTATTTCTAACTCTCGGGAAGTAGCGCAGGGAAGCGCACGCGTTTTGTAATCGTCCGACATCTCGTAGTTTCGCGTAACGAGTATCCGTCCTAACTCGTGAATATTGTATCTAATAATTAATAAAGACTCGAATCTGACATCTCAATCACGTTTACGATTACGCTTCCCTGTAATCCCGAAGTCATCGACACGTGTTCGTGTTTCACGCCAGAATATATCCTGGCCATTTCGTCATTGTGATAATTAATATCACAGCCCTCTCGGTAACCCTCTTACAATCTATTCACGAGTTAGAAATAAAATTCTAAATAATAGTAATAAATTACTATTATTTAGTAATTATTTAGTAATTTATTACCATTATTACTCGCCAAATTATTACTGCACAGTAATACTTCTCTGTAAGGGAGAACAGATAGTACTCATGGTAATAAAAATTATACGATCAACTCCATTCAATATTGATTCTTAAAATCGTATGCCAGAAAAAAAGTAATTTTCAATTTTTAACAGCACAATTAATTTAATTGCTTTTTTCGCATAAATCCTCTCATTGTTCTACACATACAAAGTGCTGAGATTATTAATATCGAGATATAAGAATACCTCTGGAAGTCTTAAGTTGGGAATTTAAAGAGCCAGTAAAAAATCTACCCAGAGCTTTCAGAGATTACATGACGGATAAAATTTTTCAAATTATAAATCTGCATTAATGGTTAGGTAATGTAATGTCTGACGGCCAGATCATTTTTAGCTGCTGCATTTGTAAGAAGGAATGAAGACTCTATTACTAAAATTAATACGAGATTAGGCAATGATCTATCATCCCGATCATTTATATTAGACAAAACGAGAAATGCAGAAATGAAATGGCAGACCTAGCAAAACAGTGGCTAATGGAATGGCGAACTTAAAATCACATTCGAGAGGTTTTCAAACCCGTCAAAATCCACCACGTAGTCCCGATAATGGATGCCTTTCTGTTCCACGTACAGCGCAGGTAAATATTATCGCCTTAATATAATAAAAACAATTAGAAATATGGACAAGCGTATGGACAGGCTATGCCATCTTAAATTTCTCATTTGTCTGCGAGAAATTATGTTGAAGGGAAACGTTGTGTCTTTCGAAGAAACAAATACATATAATAATGAGCAAGAAATTTTGCTCATGCTTATATTTTTCCAGATTTTATAAATATGTTTTTAAACAAAACCATGTATTTTTATTGCAGCGTAGTTAAGATCAAGTTAAGAACAAGTTTAGCGGTCTATGAAAATTTAATCTCTATATATAATGCTGAGTAAAAATCCGGAAATATATGAAAGTAGATATAAATGATGACATAATTATTAGAGAGAAAGAGAGAGCAAAGGAAATTTATTTTAATAAATTCCCAACGTTACGCCCATTAATTTCAATATTCTGTAAATAATAAATGGACAATTCGGTAAATTCCTTAAAACTTTCTGATTAATGTTAGCGCATGCAATTCTAGCACGTTCTCGCGTATGCTCCGAGCATCGCGATCGGTAAATTTCATCACAAATTCTACCGACGATAATTTTATCGCGTTAACTCTCGGCGCGGAGGAGAAACAAGTTAAAGACATAGGAAAAATGCGTCTAACAGGGTCGTAAAGGTGAAATCGCACGTTTCGTGCAAACACGAATTACCTAGTGACCTCAATACGGCGCACTTTTCACGCGCGTTTCTCGTAAGCCTGGGTAATATCAGTCAGGCACGGGTGTTTCTCTGTTAACTTTTAAAATAATATGCCATTTTCAGTCATATAAAGAATATTACGTGAAGAAACCGCTTTAAATAGCACGAGAAATCGAAATTACTTTTCAAGCAATTACTAAAAGATGATACGAGATAAAATAATATATTTGTTTATATGATATATTGTCAAGAAGAATTACGCGTGTATTCGGTAGAACTCGGTGTAACATAGTCACGTCGTGTCTTACTGGAAATTCTCAGATGCCCTTTAGAAAAAGCCCACCCTCAGCTCGCACTTTTATATTTAACAATTTAATTTTAGCTGAATATATGCTCTATCCCCCCCCCTTTTAAATCAATAAACTTAACTTATCTCACGTGAATCATACTTTCTTCATCAAATTCGGATTTAGCGTAATCCTATTCTTGAATCGAATAACGACAAATATTGCCAGAGAATTTATTTCTGAGATGGAAGATTTAAAGTTGAATATTAATTAAGATTGAAGCTTTCTAAGATTGATTGCGTCTTAAAACGAAAAGCATAAATTCTAAATATTGTAATATATACATAGCATTTAAAAATGTGATTATAATAATTGTCTTGATAAATAATAGTCAAGTTTTCAATCCTTTATAAATCTTGTTGTAATATATTGCTTTATTAAATTTAAAATTAATTTAAAATTTAAAATTCAGCTACACATAAACTTTTTTCTTTAATACAAGCAGTAATTAAACCAAATGTTAAATGTTATTAAAAATCTATAATATGTAATATAATTATAAAACTGTATCATAATACCTATTGAAGTGTGTTATTTTAAAAATACAATTTTAAGAATCGATTTTTTAACAAAGATTTTATATAACGCCATTTTTTTAATCTTCGATTTTTACTAAAATTTCGATAAGTGATTATTGAATTTTATATAATATAGAAATACTCTTCGTAATGATAAATGAGGATGTAATATTTTTCGATGACAGAACATTACAAAGTCGTTTGTAGGTCACTTCGAAAGACAATGTAATATCTCGCAAATTCTGAACATTCCTTAACTAGATCGCGCGCTGGAATGGGAAGTTTATGAAAGATTTATTTTCAAGTTTATGGGAGTTTATTGGAACGAAATCTTTTCAATATACCAATCTTTCTCGCTCTCACACATTTTTCCTTTTGTTTCCATTTTTTAAAGGATAAATTCCAAGTATTGCAAACGACTAATATCTCTACAAAACCATCTGTATTAAGTAATTACAAATACAATTCAAATAATTTAATTTAATTAATGAATAATATTCTGATAGCATTTTTAATGGTGAGAAAAAAGTTCTGCTTCTCGTAACTTTTTAAAAACTAAAGCAAAAAAATTAGTTTTAGCAGCAAAAAGTAGCAAAAAATTAACAATTAATTTTCACGTCTTATTGGTTACTCTCGCAATACGAAGTGAGCCAAGCGAGAAAACCAATTAGCGAAAAAAAGGGCAATAATACTTTAAGTCTTTCGAGTATCGATTTAACACGCCTTTTTTACGAGTGGATTGTATAATTTCTCCGCAATACACAAGTTTCTAAAACCTTAAATGCGATTTTCTCAAACTCTATTTTGCGACCTAAATCCAGCAAATCCTCAATTTAAATGCATTCAGAAATCTCCAAAATAATCTCCGTACAACGATTGTTCGTAGAGCAATGAGAGACTGCAAACAATTGCGAGAAATTAGAGAATTATATATATCGGAAGTGACTATTACGGCGCAGCAGAACCTAGATTAAGAATAAAGAGGATTTATGTGTTGAAACCCTCTATTATACTTGCAAACTAAGAGTCAATGAACATTTGAAAAATATTTATTAAGAAAATATAAAAAATGGCGAAAGTATGACTCGACAGATACGATAAATGTATATGACAAATATAATATATGTACATACATAAAACATATGTCGATATAACGTACATTATCATAATTTTAAATTATCAATATGACAGCATTATACATAATTAAGGTTGTGATTAAATATGAAAAATACATTTATAACAGAATAGGCGAGTATAATTAATATAAAAGGCTAATATGTTTCAAGTGTAAAGTAATTTATTAAATTTTTAATATTATTTTCTTAAATAATAATTAAAAGGCAATATTATATAATATTATATGTATAATAGATAATATTAAAAAACAAAATTCACGCGATACTAATAAATCTTAATATACAGTTAAGTTTAATAATTTAAAAAAAGAGTAAAAAAACAGCTTTACATCTACAACCAAAACCAAGAAAATATTCAAATGTTTGTACGTAAAACTATTAACGAGTATAATATATCATGAAAAAGAATGTGTAATAAAATATTTCTTGCAAATTTAACATTGTTATCAAGTATCGTATTTTATGAAACGAAATTCTGATTATACATGAGTGTTAGGTTAGTCTTCTAATTATCTCCTACGTCGCTAATTACTGATAAAGCTGCGATAGAAATGTATTGTGCAAGTTACAACATCGCACAGTATCCCATGTTGTACAGTTAATTGCAGCAGACAAGCGATCTGCATTCTATCGAACGCTAGTGTGGGAATTTCGGTACATTTATACCCGTCTGTAGTATAATGGCATTTCAGAATTTACGGAAATTCGAATCGCCAATCATATATAAATTAATACTACATCGACTAATAACATGCCAATTAATATCTTTACGAGTGCAAACTTTTATTATAATTTGAAGATACTCTATTTCTTGCTACACTATTTCAAACCTCTGACATCATTTTCATATTTAACAACGTAAAAATCTCGCAATATATAATTTCATTAGAATTAAAAAATACTTTATTCCTGCCCCTGCCATTTTAAAGTTTTGATCCTCTTTTCATATTCAATAATCCCAACGACCCTTGAAAATATAATGAAGTTTGATACGTTCGTACTTTCGAAAAAGTCAAGTTGTAAAAAGGTATTCATTTTTATATTTAACTTTACAATTATCTCAGCACCATCTACTTTAGCCATCAATTTTTTAAATGTCATCGTGTAATGTTTTTACAGATAATTCATACCGCTACTTGGCACGGTAAGTCGACAATCTAATAACATGGCTCAAGTTTCTAATTATCGATCATATCGCGATGATGATCGATCCTTACACCGCTTAACCATTGCGGTTATGACACACGTTTCTGATATAACTGATACAATAAGTGTAATAGCGATAGAATAATAAATCGATATAATAATGCCATTCGATCAACCTAATTTGAAATTACAACAATAGCAATGTTGTCTCTCAAGTATCGATCTCAAAAGTACACTAAACTTCCGTATTAACATTCAAAGCTCTTGAACATTTTTAAACAATTCAAAGCTCTTGAACATTTTTCAAATAATGAATTTCAAATAAAATTTATTATCCGCTTTACTTAGCGTATTAATTCATATTTTAGAATCAAATACTTATTTCTCAATCTTTTCAATTAATAAAATATTATATGTTCTACTTTATCTCGTTATATCTCATTTTCACTTGTGAAAATACATTTTGCATGTATAAAATTTTAATAAAATATTAATTTATTTATAAATGCACGTTCTACTCACCTTTTGTCACGTCTTTACTAATTTATTACATTTTACTATTTTCTTTAATAAAAAGTAGACCAACTTAATTTTTCTTTTAGTAATTTTATTTTAACTTGTAGGTTAATTGAAAAGTTTTTTTTCGTCTACTACATATAGAAATACCTATTATGCATATAGGAAATATATCAGTACGTATCTGTCACTTTAATAATTTCTAATGACCGGTATATTTTTATTAATTTAATTTAATTTCAAATTTTAATTCAAATTTTCATTAATTAATCCAATATGAGTGTCAATTAGAGAATCGGATCAAAAATATTGTAAATACAAGCGTTAAATAACCAACCATGTGTTAAATGTAATTTATTATGTTATTAATTTATTTTATCATTTGTTATGCACGATTCACATAGTGTACATTTCTTCTCTCTCAGAGAAGATTAAATGTACATTAATGGTTTCATTAATGGGCTTCACTTATTGTTAATGTATTAATTAAGTGTATTAATATTTCAGAATCACGTATTTATCGTATTTAAATGACCAGTTTACATTTTCTTGAAATTTAGCGTTGCGATACTTTTCAAACATCTTTTTATTTCCTTCAGAGGTAAAAATCTTCCTTTCTTTGATCATTAAAGAAATGAGATTGTCAATAAGCCAGTCGATTAAACAATTTCAAAGGCAATTCAGAAAATAGTAGAATCCCATTACGGGTTCAACTAATTTCCGAAATTTAAAAGGAGAAAGCTATGCAACTCACTCGGTCTGATTATCCTCAAAGGTCAGGCTGCCGTCGGTATGCATGTATTGCTTGCCGGGTTTCGCGGTGCCCTCCACAGTACGATAAGGGATGATAACTCGGCCCCGGGCCCCGCTGTAGCGCACCACTCGCAGAGGATGCTGGCCCACGCTCTCCACCAGCTCTACATCTCTCTCGGGGAACCCAAAAATGCCGCTGTGATCGTCATCCAGGATCATTACCGTCGCCAGGCTCGGCGAAACAAGCATTGCTGGCTGCGACACGTTACTGAGCCTAAAAAATAAAAAACAAACACATTAATTCACGAAAAAATTGCGCTGAGGCTTCAACAGCAGAAATCGCTTTTTGTGAATTCACAGCACAAATTAACGAAAAAAATGTAGCGCTGTAAATTATATCTATTTTTAGAACAAAGCTAGATATATGTCAATTTATATCAATATACTATATTTATGCAACGAAACATTTTTTGCAGTGCCTAATATAAATAACTTTCATGAATATTCTCTCATTCTTTCTAATCGACATTGGACTGCATAACTCCTAATTTGCAGATCGACAAATCCTTTATTTTCCATCTAAAAATGTCATTCGGTAGAATACTTTAATCAAGTTCGCAGGTAAGCTGGTCTATAATTTCGACGTTGAATATTCGCTTTTCAAAGGAGCATTCATCCAAGATTTTATTTTTATCCAATCTCCTTTGATTCCGTTCCTGATATATATACTTTCTATGTGATTTATTTTTATTATTATTTAAAGCATTATATCCTCTCAATGATAATACATATAATTTCTTATTAATAATTATCTTTAAAATATCTGTTGCGGAGTGTGCTATCGAGAACGCGTTGTGGAAGGGATGAATAAGCGAGAGAGAAAAAAAAAGAGCTGGGCACGGATAGTGCGAATAGTTACACGACTTGAAATACATTAATTAAATGAAGACCGAATACAAGAAAAATTACAGAATGATTAAACGTAATTAAGAGATTTTGATCCGTGAGATACGGGGACTTGTCATCGCAGGCAGAACGGGGACAGGAAGCCCGGAGCTCGATCCGCTTGGGCTGAGCTCCGTTTTTATACATATCAAATCCTCACCTTTTATGGTAATCAAGTTCGCTCATAAGAATGGATGCAAACCTAACGGCGGGAATAAGATGAATCATGCAATGGTATGTATGACATAAGCGCGGATCGATAAATGCAAGGTTAAATCAACGAGAAGCGTCTTGCGGTTTGAGATGCAATGCAACTCGATTTAATTAATTTGCAGACGCCGTGGCGCGAAGTGCGATAAGAATGTTTATTTGTAGATTCTCGAATAATATCATTTTATAGCATATCCATTTGATTTTCCGTCTATGTCGTTAATTAATTTTTATTTATATTACGTTTATATTTTACATATTGTTCTTCCTTTGTATCTAAATATAGAAATGAAACATTTTAAAAATAATCTGACATAATGTCTCATCGTACGATATAATATAGTGGTATAAAAGTAGCTCTCTTCGTTACCTCTCATTATTACAATAATTGGCAAGATAATACGAGATAAAAAGCTATTAAATAACAGCAGAAATAGTCTTCAGATTTCTTTTGAGAATTATGACAAAGGTTAGGTAACAATAATTCTCCGCTCGACCTATAATCAGGGCAATCTCTAATAATCGGCGCAGCTCTTTATTACTGTAATTGATCCAGAAATGTACAATTCGAATCGACCTTTCTGTACGTTATTTTCTCCGATTTTCCCCAGCCGAATTATCAAATACATTTATCAGCACGTTTTTACTTATAGATTTAATTGCACGTGTGCGTGCGGTTTTTACGCGACCCCGAGATGCAATCTGACATGCGACGATAAAGTTGCAAGTAACAGGAAAAAAAACGGGTCATCGGACCAAATCGTCACGAACCTTGCAATTTCCAATTGTGGCGTGAAATAAAAGAATCCGTTCTAGTTACACAGATTATTGCATTTGAAAGAGATACGTATACATTTCCAAGTTGCCAAGAGGAAAGAAGGCCGCGGAGAGAAAGAAAGAAAAAAAAAAAAACTTTAAGAAACAGATTTGAAATCAACACACATCTCGATACTAAATCATTTTATCGTCTAAGAATGTATTTTCGCGACGCAAAACGACGTTCCATCGCGATTCCTTTTCATGTAAGCACGCCACTTTAATCCGAGGATTACGCGAGGATCCGGGACATCCGATGAAAATTTCAAGCCTTTAACGTTCTTAGGAATTTACGAGTTTGACAATCCTGGGTATAAAAAGAGACAAGTTTAAAAAAAAACGTAACGCTCGCTCGCATTGAATATTTACGAGTTTTGCACGGTACACAGCCGAAGATTTTCCCGAGCCTTTCAGAAACCGATTGTTCTCGACTTTTGAGACTTTCGAACGTGTCTCTATATGTTTTTCGGATTTGTGTGCTGTATAAAATGCTATTACGAACTTTAATTGCATTAAGAACCGCGCTAATAGCCACTCTTAACGTCTTTCGTTAAGTCAATCAATAGCAGCTTATCTACTGATTAAATTGCAAATGTTACCCGTTCGAAATCAATTGGATGATTGCTTTTTCACAGCTGATCAATGATCTGTATGATCGCTGTACCCATCATAGGTATACTGTAAGAGTCGCAGCTCTTTTAAAAGAAAATTGAAGTAATTGCAGCTCTTAACTAGCACGATTATTACACTGGATGTCTCATCGCGTTAATGACAGGCTCATGAAATAAATTACAGGTCAACAATTTCGATGTAAGAGAATATAGATACACATGCTTCATAAATTATGAAAGAGAAGAAGAGAGAATAATTGGAAATATAAAACTTGTCGCGAGCTAAATTTTTCAAGAGACAAGGGATATGTAGATTTGTAAAATGAAAAGCTTATCTGTTTAATTTTAGCTGGTCTTTAGTTGTGATAAATCGAAATTTTAATTCAACATATAGTTATTAAAATATTTAAAACCTCCAATACTCCATAGAAATATGACATGAAAACTTGGATAAAAATAATATCGATAAAGGATAAAAAAAATAAGTTAACAAAAGAGGTATCACCCTGTTTATCAAAAAATACTTGATATCGAACATTCTGACATAATTCCGATAACTTCAATAATGCAATATAATAATTTCAAGCCATATTTTTTTATAAAAAAAAAACAATGTAAGAGGTCTCAGAACGCGATATATTTTAATTTTAAAACTATGTAACACGATAAAAGATTAATTTTTGTATAGAAATGTGTCTGCCGTTAAAGTTACATTGTAAATTTCGAAATTAAAATTTTATAAGTGACTTAAGTTAATCTTCGTTAATTACGAGTAATACATTAAATTAATAATAATATTAAACTACTCTTATTTTCATGTTCGCACAACTCGTTATATCGCTTTACTCTTACTAATAATACGAGAACAACTAACCGCAACGACATTCTATTTTTATCATTTTCCCGTTTCCAGCGTTTAAAATACTCTCGATAACCATTCTCCTATCTCATCGGTGAAATTATTGCGGAATTTAATTTAACATTTTACACGTATAGTCTATCAAGTTGCGAGAAACGAGCGTCGGTTCACTAACCTGACGTAAAAGTGTTCGTCCTCCTCGAACAATTCGTCATCGATAACCGAGAGCTGGATGGTCTTCATGGTCTCGCCGGGCTCGAAAGTCAGGGTGCCCTTGGCACTCACATAATCAGATCCCGCCTCGGCGGAGCCATCTTCCGTGTAGTAATCCACAGTGCAGGGCTTGGTGAGATCACCCCCAGCCCTGGAAACGCCCACCTCGAAGGTACCGACGTTCTCCATCACGGTGTAATGACCGGGCTCGAAGAATATTCTCATGGCGTTGACATGCTCGATATCGACGCTCTCCGCTTCGGCTTTCTGCAGCTCGGCCTTGACCTCGCTGAGGTCGCTCTGCGCTCTCTCGCTGATCTTCCTGCTGAGATTGCCGGCGCCCACCATCTTCCTCGTAGCCTGCACCCTGTAGAAGGCCCGGCTCTTCGGGCCCTTGCCCAGCACCTCCTCGTGCGCCATCACTTCCAGCTGCTCCAGAGGCAGAATCGGGTACTTCTTACGCAGTTCCTTCAGAGTATTGATGTAGTCGCGGCGGGTCTGCTCGAACTCCCGCGCTTCGGGGGAATCGGCGTCGGCCAGGCGGTCCACCATCCCGTGAAGACCGTCCTGCTGCGGCTTGATCTCCAGCTCCACCCCCATCTCGGAGTCGGCGGCCTCCGCCTGCACGATCACGCCGCGCTTGTTCATACGGTAGCCCTTGTTCAGATACTTGTAGATCAACAGCCGTCGATCGGCGACGTAGGCGGTAAGCACCGTGGCCGGGAAGAAGGAGAAGGTGAGGATGCCCTCCCAGACCTCGAGCACGCCGGGGCTGGACACCGCCAGGATAACGTAGAGCCACACGTAGGCGAAGATGCTCCAGGTGGCGGTGACGAAGAACACGCGCAGGTGCTTGATCTTCCGGGTCTCGCCGTTCGGGATGACGAACACGCAGAGGGAGATGATGACGAAGAGGTTGTAGGCGGCGGAGCCGACGATCGTGCCCGGGCCCAGCTCGCCCGCCTGGAAGTTCTTCGCCCAGATCTCGATGATGGACAGCAGGATCTCCGGGGCGCTGCTACCGAGCGCCATCAGGGTAAGATTCGCCACCGTCTCGTTCCACACCCGCACCACGATGATCTGCGGCTCCCGGCCGTGGCGGCGCACCACCAGCTCCTTCTCCTTGGACGTGATCACCTCGATCGCGGCCATGAAACGGTCGCTGATAATCGACACGCCGATAAACAGATACAGCAGCAGGAAGAAGTACACTACGCCCCGGAAGATGATGTCGATCAGATACAGGTTCTCCTGCGGGCCCCAGAGCGGTATCACCAGGCCGGGCTCGCAGCGCACCGAGTAATTCCCAGACATATTGTTCGGAGTTTGTATCGCCGGGGAGAATTACGACTGGAACTTGACGCGGTCTCTCTCAGCGACTTGTCTCTGCCGTCTCTTCGGGAATGAAACTACGCTCGAAGAAATCCCGTTCCTCATTCAGACTTACGGGCGATCTTCCTGCGGCTTCCTGTCTCCGAGACTCGCTGCTTGTTTCCGAGAGACGGAAGTTCGAAAAATTTATTCGCTCTTCGAGGAACAGGGCGACGAGTGAAACAGATTCTTTTCGTGTTTTTTTTTTTTTTTCGAAGAAAGATGAGGAATGAGGGATGAGAGAGAGAGAGAGAGATTTTAAAGACTATTTTCTCTCATTTACTACGCGAATCTCGCTCTCTATCGCACTGACACTGATTAACGAACCGAGATTCACTCCCGGAGGCGAAAACGTAAACGAGCCGTTATCTTCCGCGTGCGATCCGTGGCGTGTTTGTTTTCGCCGAAAGAAAGGGCGATGACGTTTCCGGAACTTGCCCCGCGCGGAGAACGGCGCGCGGTTACACCATCGAGCCGCGAGTTTTGCGGGGCAGCTGCGCGAGCTAATTCTCCCGGCCTCCTCCGCACTAATCTCGCCCCCTAATCAGAGTCCGCGGCATCGTTTTCCCCGTTCGGAATTGACCTTGGTGTATTTTCGTCTGTACTTCACTTTGCGCCCGGTCCTTCCCCGCACGCACACACGCTCGCACTCCCGCCCTGCTAACCACCCGTGCTCCTTACGCACCCCCTCGCTCTCGCCTCTCTCTCACCCCCCCTGCCCCGCGGGGGCAGGCCAGTACCCGCGCACGGACAGACACTGAGAAATCGGGTAGATCGGGCGTTGGGAAATCGGCTATCGATGGAACCCACCGATATTACCGCGGCAGTGAGCTCCCATCGCGCAGCGGACCCTCTGTCATGACGGGGTAACAGTACCGTGCCGGGCCGCGCTCGAACGAACACTGAAAGAGGAGTGAGAGAAAGAGAGAGGGCTGGAGGAGAGAGCCGGCCAGACCGAGTGGGGAGTGGTGTCTCGGGCCAGCCAGACGTAGCCACCCCGTCTCTACGCCCCCTCGCGCCGCGCGCCCTTTAGCCTCCCCT